>ML810971.1:111201-126531 GCA_009831015.1 Picea engelmannii
CACACGAACTTAGACTCTCCCTGACCAGTCCTTTGTCCAGCAGATCCTGTACCTGCCTTTTGACTTCCTCATTCTCCTGAGGTGTCAATCTGTACGCAGCTTTGTTCGGCAAGCTTGCTCCTGGTATGAGGTCAATATGGTGACTCACACTCCTCATCGGTAGCAATGAACGAGGTAGTTCGTCCACGATGATATCAACGAACTCTCCCAGCAGTTCCTGAATCTCGTCTGGTAAGTCATCCACTCTTGTGCTTGTCAGGACAATTCTTGGCTTCCTGACAACAAAGAATTGTGGATCTTCATTCTTCTCCATCTCTGCGAGAAGTTCCTTCCCACTCATAAGAAGTATGGTGCTGTTTACTTCCGGCTTCACTTCTTCATCTTTTATCGGAAGCAATGTGTGTGTTTTCCCATCCTTCTCCAAGGTGTATGTGTTCATCCTCCCGTCATGAACCACATTTTGGTCATACTGCCATGGTCTACCCAATAATACATGACAGACATCCATGGGAATGACATCACATAGGACCTTATCCTTATATTCACCCATTTTAAATTCAACCAAGCATTGTTTCGTAACACTTACCTAGTATCCTTTCTGCAGCCATGACACTTTGTATGGACTCGGGTGATTGGTTGTCTCCAGCTCCATCTTTTCCACCATCTCGGTCGAAACGAGATTATCGGTGCTTCTGCTGTCCACGATGACCTTGCATTTCCAGCCCTTGGTCTTGCAAGTCATTATGAACAGTCTGGTTCTCTGAGCTGCGTCCTCCACCTCTTTCTCGAGTGTCAAGAGAACTTTGTGTACCGTCAGTGACTTCCCACTTCCGGTGTCTTCATCCTCAACATCACATCTCTGCGCCTCTGTGATGTGAGCTTCTCCTCTGTCCACCTTCCTGTCTGGACAATCCACGGCTTTATGTCTGTCCTTTCCACATGTAAAACGTGTGATAATTCCTCCACGACCTCTTCCTCTACCTCGGGTACGAGGAAATGTGTTGGCATCAGCATAATCGACACCCTGCTCTATATGCTGCCTCCTCGGCTTAGCATATTGCTACCTTGGTTGTGAGGTTCCACCTCTTTCAACCTTACCCTGAGGTCTCTTCCATTCCTCCTTGGGCTTCTGAGTTCTATCTTGGGAAATTGCCTTGCCTCTGGGCTGACTCCTTCCTCGCCCTCGCTGTCCTTGCTTGCGATTCAGCTTCTCTTCGGATTTCAGAGCCATCTGGTATGCATCCTCAATTGTTCGGATGGTAACCATGCTCAATTCATCCTGAATGTCATACCTCAGACCATTCAGGTATCTCGCCACCTTCTCATCATTGCTCTCCCGATGACCTGCTCTGATATTGAGTCTGTAAAACTCTTCGGTGTACTCCTTCACCGTCATCATCTTCTGTCTCAGGTTCTGCATTCGCCTGAACAGAGTGATCTGGTAATCTCTTGGGATGAACTTTGCTTTCATATTAGCGATCATCCGATCCCAGCTCTTAATTTTCTGTTTCCCTTTGGAACGTCTATCCACTTGTAGCTCATCCCACCATAAAGCTGCATGTCCTTTCAATTTTGTGACAGCATGCCTTATCTTCTTGTCCTCTTCAATATCTTCGTAATCGAAGTAGGTATCAAGTGCTCGGATCCAATCCAGCAACTCTTCTGCATCCAGGCTTCCTTCATAAGCCGGAATATCCATTTTGGTCTTGGAACTCATCCGGGCGATGGCCTTGATCAATCGCTCCGTTGAGGCATCCTCTGTTGTGACTTCTTCTTCGTGTCCAGCTTCCTCTTCCACCTCGGAATCACTGAATTCTCCAGCACCAGTCCCACGTCTCTGCGCTGTCTCCATCTCCTCAAGCCTTGCTCGGAGATCTCTCATCTGGCGCTCCATCTCTGGGTTTCCTGCTGGCCTACCCCTTCTTCGGGCATCCCTGTCTTCTCGATCAGGTGACTTCCTTTCTCTTCTGGGCGGCATGATGTCTTCTCTTTCTCTCTGCTACCGAAACAAAGAGAACTCTTAATCGGCTCTGATACCACTTGGTGCGCTACCGCGACCCTCACGGTCCAACCCGCTCTCACCAGGACCTTCTTTCACACAGGCCCGAAGAGTCAAAGGCTCTTCCGACTCCCTCTCGGGAGTCTTCACTACCCACAGTAACTCTTGCCACGACCTCCCTTCGCTTGTCGGGAAATCGGGTTTCGCGGTATTGCGAAACTCGGGAACACAGTTCACATGCAACTCAAAAATCTGAACCCAGAACTCTGATGACACATGTCCTCCACTAAGTCTCGTGGTCCCACACTGCCACGTCACTTCCCTCTCTCGTGCGATCGGGGATCTCGGGATCGCGATTTCAAAGGTCACGATACTTGTGTATTGGAAAACCCCGAATGCTGAACCCCAATTTCTAGGGATCTCGCGCCACCTGTCCCTGCTCTAATCGATGACTCCCGTTGATTCGGGAAATCGACAATCGCGATTTCAATGAGTTCAAAACTCTCGTATTCGCAAACCCCAATATGCCCATATGTGATGGCTATGGGTTCTTCCTGCGCTCAAGGGTTAAATCCCTCGCTACTTCCCCCATATCTGACGGTCTGCGGGACTTCACGATTCTCCACAGCGATCCCTGGCTGTCAACTCTCCTCCTTGAGGATTTCTCCTGCTCCAAAGCTCCGCCCTGTTCAAAACTTCTCCTAGGTCTATTCCCACAGTGTTCACAACGAAACTATCCCTCCTGAGCTTAATTTCTCCCACTCCTTCAACTGAAGGTTGGCGCACCCCTTACGCTCGACGTCCAATCACTCTCTCTAAGTGTTGGGTCTTCTGGACTTTGTGCACTTTCGGAAACAGTAATCCCTGCCTTCCTTTTCTCAGACTAGCTACTGAGACTCCACCCTTGGCCTGCACTTCCCCTGAACGGCTCTAATAACCCAATTCAACTCTGGGCAGATGAGAATAAGGGTTCAACTATCTGGCCTCATCAACGCACTCTATGCGTATAAATTCCACTGCACTCTATGCAGGAATCTCCTGGATCAAACAGAGAAACAATTGAAACTCACTCTCCTCTTTCCCACAGATTCCAAATCAACTATGAAATCACATACGCAACATATCAAAGCAAACGTATGACAGAAAGAAAACATACATGAGCATAATATCAACACTGAGAAACAACACAAACCATGAAAGTGAATCAAAGACTTCTTTCTATTAATTCAATCTGTACATGGGTGTTCTTCACCAGTTCTTTGCTCTGCTCTTCTCTTCTGAATGTTTGCATGATAATACAATGATACAAAGGAGGGTGCCTATATTCTGTTTTCCCTCTCGAAGTCTGAAACTATCAAATCTACAATAAATTCCTATCTAACAACATTAAATCTAATAAATGCCTTCCTATCTATAATACAATATAAGTGTGCTTCATTACATTAACTCATTAATGCTTGGCGCAACAAATATCAAGGTAAGATTCAAAAATAAGTTTGCTGGCTTGTCCAGCTGTCTTTTCTTGCTCCACGCGCTTGCTCGCTTGATGAGTGAGCGATGCTCCTGCATCACTAACGGAGCCGCTAAACCCGTCAGGGTGGTTCATTCCAAACGGATTGGGTTATTAGACAACCCCGGACCGGTTCCACTCTCTCAGTTGACGGACGGTCAATTTCGCCCGTTAACAAGATCTTTTGAAAATGTTGTGGACGAGTTTGGCAACCTGCAAAGTTATAACGAAATACTCCGGGCGTAAGTTTTTAGCAACCAGATCATGAAACCAACAAAACTGTGATATGATTTCAGGATGGATGAGTACAATCCTGATCTCTTCAAGTAAGTATAATACAGAGGACACAATCATATCTTTAATCATCAATCATGCTAGCATTTAGGATAAGATCTCGGGTGTCTTCTGACGTGATTTCGTGAAGTGGCACATTCAAAATGATGATTATTCCTGGCGCTACAAGAATAACACTATTCTTGTAACGCCCTTTTCCATAAGCCAGAATTGAAATTTAAAAAGAGAAAAGGACTTGTGATTTGATGGTGAGATTCTAAACCCTTTAATTCTACTTTAATCAAACTGAAACATGGTAATAAACACACAAAACATGCAATGGAATCTCAATTTAACATTGTAGAAGGATAGAAAGAAAAGTGCAAAATAATTCTAGTGATAGACAAGGTATGGAAGAGAATAACTCAACAATCATTAGCAAAGTTAGAGACTAATATTGTTTATGCTTAAATGTTGATCTCTAACCCTAAGGAGGCAAATTGATCATATTGGATTGAGTATTAAGATGTTATCTAACATTATTTGGTTTGATTTAAGGTGATTGTCAAATCTGGAAATTAAATTGTAACATTTCAAATCAGATTTGGTGAAACCCTAAGGCTAGGGTTTGGTGCTTCAAGGTGATTTCTTTCTCATTTCTTGCCTTTATTTCATTTATAGATTATTTATCAAGCTTATCTTACATGTCTAGAGGTTATTTTAATCCACAATGTGCTTGTAATCACTTATCATTTGCTTAAAGGTTTTATTTGGTGAATTCCAAGTGCTTACTTGTGAAACCCTAGGGGGATTCACCACCCATTCTACAAGTTTTTGCTTAGTTAATGTTTATGTATCTTTAGAACTTGTCTCTAACACTTGTTGGGTTGTTTTTGAATATCTATTTACCAAATTTGTTAAGACTTGAATGCTAATACGAAGTTGCAAATGTTGTTTAAATATTACATATCAGAATTGACACACACAATCCACTAGATCCTAACCTTTCTTTGAAGTGGAAATAAACATGATTCATGCAATTATTTCTAGATAAATATCTTTAGAGCATTGTAATTACTGATAGGAATCCTAATGCATTGTCTTGTGATATATTTTTTGGATTCATTAAAATAAATCATATGATTGCATGGTTTTGTTTCACTTAAAGAATTTTACTCTTCATTATTTGGGATACCCCTTGTGGCTTCTCAGAGTTGGCCTAAAGTGTAAGGGAAAGTGTACTAAGGTGACAGTTATGAAAATTCTACTAAGGTTACATTGGTGTACTTTCCATCCTTGTTTCCCTAGATCGCTTCTGTGTTGGAAAGGGTGTTTGTTCAGGAAATAACAATTGGTACATTGCCTTCTTGTTCCGCGTTAGATTTGGTGACCACATTTAGGTTTTTGAAGTTTAGGACTTCATGCTTAGGCATGCTTCGTGGAATATTAAAATTTCTCCTATTTCTTAACTTTTCTAACATAATTTGCCAATCTTCTAGGGAGTGATCACCCACTCCACATATGTTACAAAATTTTAGATCAATTTTTTCCTTCAAGGGACAACCTGGGCTTATGTGGCCTTATTTAAGGTAAGTAAGAAATATATCTTCTCAAGCCTTTCTTGATCACATCCTCCTCATCCATAATGACCTCGGTAACCTCCTCGGTATCCCGCTCATCCTTGATATCCACCTCTCTGCATCCTTGTCCCTGGTTTTGATCTGTGGTTTGTGTATGGTAGAAAATATGATAATTTGGTTTAGATTGACCATTATGTTGAGATAGCACACCATTAGTTTGTGTATGGGTTTTAACTCTCTATGGATAGCACGCCATTTAGGTTTTGTGTTCTTCAAATTATTTAGAAAATATTTTGTAGTGTGGTTATTGATGATTTGTCATATTTTACAATAGTATTACGTTTGGACCCGTTTGACATATGTTTCTCTTTCATTTGCATCGTGATACTTGTAGTAGTCCTTAGTACACCCTTCATTCATGCATAAGGTGCATCATAGGTCACTTCTTCGCAAGGAAAGATCTCGCAATGATTTATACATCTCTAATTTTTCTTCGACACTTTTATCCAAGGATGGTGCAGTCCAATCATCATCAAACTTTTTTTGTTGAGCATTTTTTAGGGAATCTTCACATGATTGAATTTCATGCATCCTTAGTGGTGCCTTGATTTTATGAAATAATCCTATTGCAAACCACTATACTAGAAATTCTTTGTAAATCGTATATGGGATATGACTAAGTAGGTATTTAAACCTTTTAACATATTCCCATACAAATTCTCCTAGCATCTACTTGATTTCTTTCAATTTCTGCACAACCAAGTGTTTTCTATCTTGTGTTTTGAATAACATTGAGAAATTACTATTGATTTCTATCTTCATTCTTGTTTGTTTATCTATGAATTTCATGAACCATGTGAGGGCTCTTTTTCTTAGAGCCCCTGAACATTATACCATCTTCTTTGTTTCATTTGTGATGTCCATGGCATCCTAGAATTTCTCATAGATAAACAAGTGTCACCGAGGATCTTCATCCCCTTCATATAGAGGTAGATGTTGGTGTGGCATTTTTCTTATATAATGGTGGTTTCAACTTCAACTATAGAGGTGTCAATGGGATAAACTATGCTAATTGAGCGATCGATTTCATTGACTACTTATCAATATGTACTTCAAATGATATTACTTTAGGTTCTTGTTGATCCAAATTTTAGGGGGTATATGGTCTAAATTCGGATACAAAAGTCATAAAACTATAAAGCTAATAGATTATCCATGTGGATCAAGGAGATGTCCACCTCCTCATTAATTAATTGGGCTAACAAGTTGCCCATATGGGTCAAAGAGAGTCCCACCTCTCCATTATTGTATTGGGTTTTATTTTCCACTACTTACTTAGATAGGTAGTTAGATCTATTATTATTATAATAGAGACTCATTTAATGAACTATTCTCATTATTGTATCGGATTTTATTTTCCACTACTTAGTTAGTTGGGTAGTTAGATCTATTATACTAATAATAGAGACTCATTTAATGAGTTCTTTTTTACTTTGTCCAATGGACCATTTTGTAATGCTATATAAAGGCCTAACAAGCCTTCTCATAATATCAAGTTACTCATTTTGGATTCTCTCATATTTTCTATTGTTCATTGTGATATTAATTAGCTTTGAGTGATTTACTAGTAATGAGTTTTAGAGGTGAGACACTTTTTGAGCCTCACCTCCCAAGTACTTCATTTACATGTTTTTTTCCATGCTTCTTTTCATGCAATATTGACATTTCTAAGATCCTTCTCTCTCGACATTCAAGCCATCCAAATCTCATCCCCCGAGATCTGGATCAATGGTATCAGAGTAGGTACGCTCTCCATCGGGACACGGGTTTGAAGCATTTTGCAGGTTCAAAAATTTTCAATAATCACCAACCTCCTTTTGGTACTATCATAATCCATTTGTCGGACCATACACTGTAAGCATCATAATTGGTCCACAGGCACTACAAGGATTTTTTTTCCCTCGGATCTTCGTTCACCATTACAAGGAGAACCATACATGGATTCACTACATCCATACATGGATTCACTACATCTATACATGGCTACGCTACATCCAATTGTATACAACATTTTCAACAAATTTTCAGGGTGTCCATGCTGCCCACGGAGGTTCCATAACCTCTACAACAACCCATGTTTCTCTCTAAACCCTTGGAATCCTTTATGGCCCTCTACACTCATCCAAATTCAAAGAGGTGATGCGACCTCTACACAACATTTCATAGGCTCTACCATATCTCATAGGAGATATCTCTTCAATATATCAAATGGGTATTTCACAGAATCTCATTTGGCTTCCTGGTTTGAGAGATATCATCGATTGAATCTCAACATGTATTTAACCCAAGGAGACCATGCGTACCACCATATTCAATGATACTTTTCTCCCTGCTCAGTAAACTATAGAAGGATTTCCACATATGGATGGAAATATCTTTTCAATATTTCAAATGATTATTTCTCGAAATCTCATTTTTCTTCCTTGTTTGAGAGATATCATCGATTGAATCTCAACATGTATTTGACCCAAGGAGGACGTGCGTACCACCATATTCAAAAGTATTTTTCTCCCTTATCAAGAAACTAAAGAAGAAGTTCCACATATGGAAAGAAATATCTCTTCAAGATATCAAATGGGTATTTCTCAGAATTTCATTTTGTTGTCTGGTTTATGAGATATCATTATTTGAAACAACACATGTCTGTAAATAACGTGGTCGAGCGCACGTCAAATTCAGCCTGGTTTTTCTCACTCCATGGGCCACCTTAGAACAAGTTCCATATACCAATAGAAACATATCTTCATTATCTCAAATGGGTCTTCGAAGGAATTTGATTTCATCACCTATAGCATAAGTTATGAATATATTTGCAGAAGGATGTTCACAACCCCCAAAGTCACAATTTTTCCATATTATTTTTTAAAATTTGGGATTTTATTAAAATTTATTTATTTTTCTACCCATGTACAATGCCATTTTCAACTAGGTTATGAGTTAACCACAAACCCACGATTATGAATCAACCACACAAAACCCTTCTCTTCATTGGGTATTTTCACATTGTAATCATAATGGTATGATAATGGGGTTTATTTTTTTAGCATGGGTGAAATGATGTGGACCATCATTTTCTAAGGGGGGAGGAATGACCTGAATTTTAGGGGGTATATGGTCTAAATTCAGATACAAAATTCATAAAAATATAAATCTAATAGATTGTCCATGTGGATCAAGGAGATGCCCACCTCCTCATTAATTAATTGAGCTAACAGGTTGCCCATATGGGTCAAAGAGAGTCCCACCTCTCCATTATTGTACCAGGTTTTATTTTCTACTACTTAGTTAGCTGGGTATTTAGATATATTATTATAATAATAGACTCATTTAATGAGCTCTTCTCATTATTGTATTAGGTTTTATTTTCCACTACTTAGTTACTTGGGTAGTTAGATCTATTATACTAATAATAGAGACTCATTTAATGAGCTCTTTTTGACTTTGTCCAATGGACCATTTTGTAATGCTATATAAAGACCTAGAAAGCCTTCTCATAACATCAAGTTACTCATTTTGACTTCTCTCATATTTTCGATTGTTCATTGTGAGATTAATTAGCTTTGAGTGATTTACTAGTAATGAGTTTTAGAGGTGAAGCTCATCTTTGAGACTCACCTCCCAAGTACTTCATTTACATGTTTTTGTCCATGCTTATTTTCATGAAATATTGGTATTTCTAAGCTCCTCCTCTCTTGGCATGCAATCCATCCAGATCTTACCCCCCGGGATCCAGATCACTTGTTGAGTTTTCTTCGTCTGAAAAGTTTGATATTTATAATCTATGAAACCGCTTGTCTCTAGTCAAGTCTTTTTATTGTGACCCCCATTCAAGAGTGCTTGTTCTTCTTCAAAGATTAGATTTAGTACGTGGGTGCAATATTATATCCTCAATCCTTAAGAGTATGTTACTATTGACTTCTTCAGTTTCAACATTTACCCAATTACCTTCTGGCATATTGATCCAGAGTCTATTAGTAACTTTTCCTTGTTTTTCCAATGTACTCCAAACCGAAGAAAGACTTGGTTCCACACATAAGTGACACTAAAGGAGTTCTCTAGTAGTGGGACTTGTTCTAAGTCTAGAAATCTATGCATTGTGGGTCCCGACACATTAACAACCATACTTTCAATGTTCTCTACCAATCGAAGGGTGCCAAAGATAGACTCTACTAACTACAAAATTTCATCCAACTTAGGAATCGTCGGGGAACTTCCACTTCCGCATCTAATTGATGACCATCAAGATAAGATAGGTTCAGTACTCCAGCAACTCATCACTCTTGAGGAACACTTCCTCTTCTGGATTGATCAGGGTCCATGACATTGTGTATTTTGGTCCTTCTCCTCTATCTTTCGTCCCTTTTCTTTTTTTTTAAATGAACCATAGGTTTATGATGTTGCATTCTTCTTGTGGTCCTTTTCCTTTTTTCATTGTCAAATGTGTATTCTCTTTGTTTTTTGGTTGATGTCCTCCCTTTTATTAGCATTCTTTCAACATCTTCTTTAGTGTAAGTCAACTAGGGTTTTGCTCTATTTGAGGAATCTCACGAATGATTACCCCCCCATCACTAACCCAAGTTTACTCTTGGTCAATGATGGTGATCCCGATAGTCATGTTCATTTTTGAAAAATTTATTCCTGCTCTTTTTTATTCTTATTGCAATCATAGTTCAAAAATTTCTCCCAATCCTCTTGTTTCTTCTTCAAGTCAAAGTTTATGTGTGTTCTCAGGGGAGGTCTTGCTTCGAAATTATGAACAACATCCTTATCAATTATGAATTTGTGTAGCAGTGTCAGTAATTTTCAAAAGAAATTGTCATGTAGGTCATCATAGAACTGTCTTTTGACATTTCCCAAGGATGTTTTCTCTTCTACCGCTTGTTCTTCATAGAATTCTTCCACTATTTTTTTAACCCATATGTAAAGGTTGGTTTGACCACCAGTAATTAGATTTGACAACATTTTTTCATCTTTCTCTATATTATTCATGTGTATCTCGATCAATATATTTCTTTATTTTTTTCTGGAATTGCCTCCAAGAGTTTTCCATGTATTTCGCTGAAAAAATACACCCTTTCTTATGTAAGCTTTAGTTGATTTATCATGGCATAGATTTTAAAATAATTTTCTAATTTCCTCTACCACCACTCACAAATCTCCTCCACCCTCAATATCTATGCATGGATGAAACTATTGTGTAGTTCGAGTCCATGTACTACCGATGATGGAACCAAGGTTGTAATCTAAGGGATTAGACAAAGAAGTTACTACTAGTGCAATCATATAGAATACTATACAAAAGCATTCTAAAATTAATATACAAGCATGCATACATAGAATGAGGAAGAGAAGAAAAGCAACAATGGAACTAGCAATAGGTAGTCATTTATTATAATATATCAACCACTACTAGCTACATCATATGATCACATATATTTATACATTGGTATCAATGCCAAGTAGTTACAACTATTCTAACTACCTTGGTCAGTCGATCGAATAGACTAAATTAGTTGACCTATCTTATCATTCGACCGAATCGACCAAATTAGTCGACTTATCTCTACAGTCAATTGACATATTACATTTGGTTGACTAACTAGTATAGTCGACTAGTCAACTAGGCCCTCCAATAGAGACCATGGAATGTTTGTCTCATGTTGTGTATTTGGAGTTTTTCTTAGTGAAAGGTCGCCCCACCTCGAGAGGCAAGTGAATATTTTTTCTTCTTCACATTACCAATATACAAGGTATATTTATAGATTTCTTCTTTTTATCTCTTATTTCTGGTTACTCTGCAATTATATTCTCTATATGCATGGTTGTGCTTCAATTTTCAAGGAATAAGGAACACTACAAGTAGTAATGGAGATATTTCATGAGCCAACACACCTCCAAATTTTAGTATATATATATTTTTCATGCTAGATATATGTTTTAGCATCTTTATAATATAGTGATCTATTGTTCAGTGGGTAAAATTGCAGTTGGGAAAGAATACACCCATGCAATACACGTGAAATCACTTCGTTCAAATCCCTTGTAACCCTTGTTGGTACCCCTTTTAGTAGTATCACACCATACAACACCTATATAAAAAAACTCACTTCCACATACCTATAGGTATATCGAAAGTCCCATAGGTATATGTGAAACCAACTCTAGATCAATCGATTAATCATCTTGTTGCTATAGTACATTGAAAATATAACTTGGGGAGATCCCTCTCTAGTGCTTGGGTAGTCGGGTTGTAAAGCTAAGAATGTGGTTGAGCTTCCTTAGTTAGTTCCCTGAGATATTGGGCTGAGTACTACAGTTGGACCCCACAAGTATATGAGAGAGATATAGAACATGACACTCCTATATATCTAGGTCCTTGCAAATCCTAGCTTATATAGTTAAGCAATAAAATTCCTACATCTTTGCATCCAAATAAATTTGAAGATTCTATCACCACAATAACCCTTTTCAAGTGGAACCAACAATACCATGATCTTGGGTATATCTAAAAAGACTTCTTTCAAGCTATTGTTCATAGTGAGATAAGTGGAGAATAACACTTCCATAAAATCTTTGTTGGTCCCATGGTTCAAACTCACAACATGGCCAACTCAGAGAACCAACAACAAGCCCCACCGACTGAGAACCAATAATAGACCCAACCTGCTCAACACCAATATCTAGAAGACAAGGTGGCTAACATTAAGTCTACACTCCAAGTTATGAAGGAAATAATGACGCAACACAGAGATGCCTTGAAAATATTAGATAACTACTTGAATATACATATATTAGATCCAAACATTGATCCAACCAAGGAGGAATTTACCACCCTTGAAGTGAAATATGCACACATGTTTCATGATAATCACTGCCCACACTTTCAGGATCACAATTCATGGAACCATTTTCCAAAGGTTGACATAAACAAATTTATGGGTTGGATCCATCAAGGTGGGTTACCCAAATGGAACATTATTTATCTCTCCATGGAATTACTAATGACCTACACAAACTGAACCCGGGGGTCTTATATTTGGATGTTGAACATTGGTAGTGGTCGCAATGATATATAAATGCTTATGAAGGCTACATTGCATGGACCCAATTTGTGCAAGTACTTTATGCTCGTTTTGAATGTGACATTCACCATTTGGGATGCTTGAGAAAATTACACCAAACATGCACAATTGTGGAATATATTGTTGCCTTTGAGCAAATGACAATCCACACAAAGGGCCAATTTTATTTATTTTTAAATGTGTTTCATCAATGGTATCAAGGAATCAATTAAAGCACACATCATGATGCATCTCCCACAAACATGGTTGGAAACTTGTGACAAAGATAAAAAATCTTAGATATTGATCAATGCATAAACCAAGAGACCTTTAGTCACCACTCACCCAACCCCCCTATGGAAACTACCTCCATATCCTCCAACTCATAACTAGTCCACATCCACAAGTGATCTCCCGAAGAATGTCAATGCCTATGTCTTTGCTATAATTGTGATGAAAGATATTTCAAAGGGCACAAATGTAAAGAACAAAAAATATTTCAAATGGATGTATCTCCACATAAATACTACGAGGACATTCTGGTTGAAGATACTTCTGAACCAACTTTGGAAGACAACATCCCCCTATGGAAAATGAAGATCCATTGCAATATCCTTGTGAGGAACCCTATATTTCTCTCCATGCCCTATTAGGTTTGTCAGCACCCCAAACCTTCAAATTGATTGGCTACATCAAGCACCGCAAAGTGATTGTGTTGATTGACAGTGGAAATAGTCTCAATTTTATACAGAGGAGAGTGGCACAAGGAACCCATTGTTATGTACATTCCATATCCAATTTTAAAATTATGATCACCAATGGTGGTACGATGAAATGTGGGAGGCACTATGAAAATGTGAAACTACAAATTAGTGAGTATCATCTCAAAACCCACATGTTTTCTATTGAGATAGGTAGGTTGTGGTATAGCTCTCGGGGAACAATGGTTACAAACTTTGGGACCAATCACCATGTATTTCAAAGAATTATACATGAGCTTCATGTAGGAAGGGCATAAACATACCCTGAACGAGATTACATCTAGTTCCCCTAAAATTATCACCTCTCATCGTATGGATAATTTGTTGAATAAAGGCCACTCGGGTGGTGTTATTACATAGTTTAATTCCATACAAGTAGTCAAAACCACACCATAAGAGATTCACCCTGATTTGAAGTTGGTTCTCTCTAAGAATCAATAGGTATTTGAAACACCACAAGTTTTACCACCTTCACATGGGGAACATGACCATGGTATTCCCCTCATTCCATGTAACCAACCACCCTATGTGCATCCTTATCGATGTCATTTTGTACATAAAAATGAAATTGAAAAGATCATTAAGGAATTGTTGGAGGCGAGAGTCATACATCCCAATCCTAGCCCATACTTATCACTAGTGGTTATGGTATTAAAGAAGGAAGGTAATGGGAATGTGTCCTAATTTTTAGGATCTTAATAAGTTGACCATCAAGGACAAATTTCCTATCCCAATTATTAATGACCTCTTTAATGAACTTCATGTATCTCAAATTTTCACTAAACTTGAACTTCATTTAGGCTAACACTAGATTATGATGAAAGAGGTAGACATCCCTAAGACCACTCTTTGTAGACATGAAGCCTGTCATTATGAGCTTTTAGTGATAACTTTTGGCCTTTGCAATTCTCCATCAACCTTCCAGAGCCTCATGAACAAGATATTTTTCCCATTCCTATGAAATTTTGTGCTAGTATTATTATCTACAACAAAACATGGGATTACCACATAAAGCATCTTGATAGAGAATTGAAACTCCTATAGGATCAATATCTTTTCATTAAATTCTCCAAATGTGATTTTGGGGTTTCAAAGGTTGAATACTTGGGTCACATTGTAAGCCAAGTGGGAGTACGAGTTGATCCCAAGAAATTCACAACTATAAAAGATCTGACCCATCCCAAAACACTGAAAATATTGCATGGATTCTTCAGACTTATAGGTCACTGCACAAAGTTTATGAAAAATTATGGAAAAATTGTTGCTCCCTTAACCTCACTACTAAAGACAAATTCCTTTGTGATTTGGATTATTTTCGGCACGAAATGAGAGCGGAGATATAATAAATAAATGTACATAGATATCTTAGATATTCAATAATGTAAAATAAATATATCAGATATGAAACCATAAACACAAAGATACAGTAATACACAAATTCTATTAATGAACGAAATGTACAAAACTGTACAAATACAGAGTGAAAGACTCGCTAGAATGGTGGCAACTTATTTCTGAGAAGAGATGTGATGGCTTCTCACATTCGCAAGAATATGATTACAATGAGGCTCTAAAGGAATTTTTAACATAAAAAAAATCCAAAACCCTAACCCCAGAAGATGAAAAGCCAACAGTTTTGTGGACCCTGTTTTGGGTAGTCTGGTGTATCAACTTCCCGGGGGCGTAACTTTGGCATACGATCTCTATTTAGGGAGAATGATAGCTCGTTGGAAATATATCATTGAGGAGATTCATTTTGAGGTCTCAATAAGAGAATTTGGATATAATTGAGGTGATTAATCCTGAAAATAATCATTTAGTTCCTCAAAATGGCCCCGAAAGTTTAGGAACCGAAAAACTGCTAAAAATAGTAAGTTGTCAGAAGACAGTTTTTAGCTAGTTGGAATAGGTGGGTGGCCACCGATATCCACCTAGATAAATCCTCCCTACTTAGGAATCAATGGTATCCATTGCATTGAATACCCGGGGGAGAGGGAAAAGTGTGTGTTGAATCTGCATCTTGATGAGTTGCTTGCCTTGCTGGAGAAGTTTTGCTTCTTAGCATGTTGAAGGTTGTCATGAACCT
>ML810972.1:15030-73937 GCA_009831015.1 Picea engelmannii
CTAAAATTGATTCTTCAATCTTCTCACCAAGACCCTTCATGGCATTCACAAGTTCTTCAACTCTTAAAAAATACTTGCTAACTGTTTCATCTTCATTCATATTTAGTTGTTCAAACTTCAACCTAAATGTTTGAAGTTTGGCACCTTTTACTTTCTCATTTCCTTCATAGTTGCTAATAAGTTTATCCCACATTTCTTTGGCAGTTTGAAGATGCATCAGCTTTACAAACTCGGATTCTACAAGTCCATTCATTCCCTTAGCATTAAAGCTAAATTCGAACTTATCATCCTTGGAAGCTAGCACAATAGGCTTTATATATCTAGTCTCTACTACATCCCAAACATCAACACCTAAGGCCATTAGGTATGTTCTCATTCTAACCTTCCAGAAGGCAAAATTTGCTCCATCAAATAGAGGAGGCTTAGTGGCTAAATTCCCTTCATGAATTGTCATGTTTAAGCTTACAGATCTACCTTTAGATAAAAGGAACCTGCTCTGATACCAATTGTTGAACAACTGAGAGGGGGGGGTGAATCAGTTGTTACCGTGCTTAAACAATTATGCTTATTTAAAACTCTTTGCAGAGCACTTAATGACAATCACAATAATGCAGGGAGGTAAGCAATAGAACATTCGACATCAGTCACACATATGAAATATACAGAGACAAATATTTCTTGAGGAAACCCATAAAGGGTAAAAACCTCTTCTTCTGAGTATGATAAGTAATCTTTACATTCTGTACATTATCATACATATGAGCTCCAACTCATTGTGAGGCTACAACCTCTATTTTTCAAGTTGCAAGTTGCTGAGAGCACCAACTCTCTGTTTTCTCTAGCACCTACTAGAAGGAAGCACCAACTCCCTGGTTTCTCTAGCACCCACTAGAAGGAAGCACCAACTCCCTGGTTTCTCTAGCACCCACTAGAAGGAAGCAACAACTCCCTAAGTGTTCCAGCACCAACTGGATGGAAGCACCAACTTCCAGTCACACAGGCACCAACCTGTAAAACAGAGAACAACAGTTCTCCCTTGCACCACCCTGCCACCCTAGTTTCTCTGGCTGCAACCAGATGGAAGCTACAACTCCCTGTGTTCAAGCACCCACTTGAACCTCTGAGGACAACAGTCCTCCCTAGCACCTCCCTAGCACCCTAAAATATAATTTTTTCTATATATAAATTTATCACAGTGATACAATATTTATCAATGGCTTACCGGTCTCATCACTGTTCTGCTACACTGCTATGCTCTACCTGCATCAGTGTCTTCTTGCACCCCTTCCTTACGCTTTATTTTCTTCTATGTTTCATGCTCTGTGCACCATGTCCCTTCTATGCACCATTCCTCTTCTGTGCATTTCAGCTACTGCACTCTGCCTCCTTCTACACACTTGAATCACTCTCAACAACACCCAATCTCTTCTCTGTTCTGCGTTTTTATTCTCTCTGTGCATCTTCTGCATCCTCTATTCACAATGCTTCTGCATGCTCTCCCCATGTCGAGTGCTCTTCCTGATCATCATTGCAACTCTTCAGCTTCTCTAGTGGTTAAACCCATGTGTCCATCATCACTGGGTGTTATGCCGAGATTCCTTAGCCTCTCCAGTAGTCGAGACTCTTCGTCTTCTCTGTCACAGTCAAGCTCATTCCCTCTGTTGTAGTTCCAGGCTCCAACAATCTTACATCTGTCAATAGCCTCTATGAACAGTCTTCATGCCACTGGAAGATGCCTCGAGACTCTTCATCTTCTCTGGCGATCACTCTAAAGTCTCTTCGAGTCCTCTGGCAGAAACCATCAATCATTTCTACCAGTTACACTTTGAACCTCCAAGATAACGCATTAGCAACTGAATCGCCAACCATCCAAGAGTCATGATTTATTTATGCTAACTGAATCGTAACTGATCGATTAACTGTGAAGAGCAACAATAGCCCATGGATCAGATTTCCAAGTATCCAACACCGTTGGATTACAAGCATAGGGTCTCATGTTGATTTCGCCATTTCGCATTCTGAAATTTCAGTATTTCGGCATTCCTGTGGTGAAGAGTCTCGACTCTTCATGTTACGATCACCGAAAAGGAGCTTAACTTGGTGCTAGCTCCTCCCTCTCACATGACCACTGACGGTGACCACAACCTACAACAAAAGGTGTTTTCGCAGTTCATCATTTCAACATTTCAACATTCCTATGAAGAAGTGTCTCGACACTCCAAGTCGCAATCCCCGAAATGGAGCCAGATCAACGGTCCACAAGACTTCATAATCTGATCCCTTCTTTTCTTAATTGAACAACTGACGGGATTTAGACATTTTTCCCTTCGAGTCATCGTGACTTCAACATTATAAAATTCATGATCAAAAAATATCTTAAGTGATTGGATGGTTCACATAACCCACTGAGATGGATAGTTGACGGGATTTCGGAGTTTTGCCTTTTGGGTTTTCGAGACTCACAATAGTCCCTTTCGGCATTTCGGAGTTCGAGACTTCATGATGGTGGAGTTTCTGCTTGGTATGTAAAACCCCAAAATAGAAAGTTCCGATGTGATGTAAACCTGCTGACATCACACGTGGATTGACACGTGCCGAATAACTGCCACGTGTCACTTTGATTCATGACTTACATATGCCTGAAATGTTGAATCAGCTTGACACTTGTCATTGCCTGATTGTGCCATGTGTCCTTAGCTGATGTGGTTTGTTGATGTGCCTGTTTCGAGATTTCGGGGTTCTCTACTTCAAAGGTTAAAGTTTCTTTGATCTTTGATTTCCCGGTCTGCGAAACTCTGAAATGGAGTCTTTGTTGATGTGCCTGTTTCGGGATTTCGGGGTTCGCTACTTCAAAGGTTAAAGTTCCTTTGATCTTTGATTTACCGGTCTATGAAACTCTGAAATGGAGCCTTTGTTTATGTGCTTGTTTCGGAATTTCGGCGTTTCATATTTCACAACTTCGAGACTCTTGTGATGAAGAGTCTCGACTCTTGACTCCTCCAACTCCCGAGATCCAAAACTCCGAAATGAATTTTAAGTAATGGTTTCACATTTCACGATTTTCTGTCGTGAGTTGCTTCCTTGACTCTTGGAGTTTACACTCCTGAATGGGATCCAACGATCACTTATTTAACTTGCCATTGCCATGCCATTATCCCTGCGCTGTTGGTCGTGATCTTTTCCATCAATGACAAACACGCATACTCTGCACTATCTCTTTTGATCTTATTGCGCTCTCTCTGCTGCATCTTCCCAAAATAGTTCTGGTGCTCGCCTGGCACATTCTTCCTGTACTTAAGCCATCATCATTATTGTACTTGCCATCAATGACAAGAATACACTGCCTGTAAAACATGCCAACATTTAGAATAAATTCTAACATTGGGGATTTGAATATTTGAGATGTTATACTACATCTAGGATCCGAAGTGAATGTACTACCAAAAGATACATGGCAATGCATGGGAGAACCTACATTGGGATACTTAACTGTTCAACTAAAGCTAGCAAATCAACATAGATTCCTACCAATAGGTAGACTCAAAGGAGTGACGGTAGATCTGGATGGTGTGCTCACTAAGGTAGACTTTGAATTCATCGAAATAGTAGACGACACAACACCTTACCCGACACTACTTGATCTGGATTGGGCGTTCGACAACTAGGCCATAATTAAATTAAAAACCAGAAAAATGACATTTGAGTCAAGGGACTATAGGGTCATAGCCCCACTCGACCCATCAGAAAGCGAGAGGTTTGTAGAACCCACTTGTTTGGATTCAGAAGAGATCAACCAGTTGTACAGAACAACTGCGCGCGATGCAGACTATATAAACCCAACTGTAGACTGGGTACTCAGTTGGCAGAGCATTACTTCATGTACAACTGACTCAGACATCGGGTTAGAAAACTAGCAACGAAGACTACATGAAGCATCCATGAGAAGGTGTGCCAAAATAGACCGCGCAATAAGGTGGATTGGCACAAAAATCAGAGAACCACCCAATTTTCATGGGCTAAATGATTTGGAAACTTTTTTGACACAATATGAAGACGATGTATTAGAAAACCAGATATTTCTAGCACTAGATTTAGCACTAAAGGCTACACCCGCAAGATGGTGGGGTGCACACAAAGAGACTATCACATATTGGTACCAATGTAAGCGATTACTGCGCATAAAGTTCAGTGCAGAACAGACAGGTAACAAACAACAGAAATATGATGGACTAATCACACCAACAGAACACTTGGAGGTGTGTAAAGCGCTGTGGAAAATGACGCCACCGGAGGAATGGTCTCACCACTTCATTCATACTTTAGACGACATACAATCGAATTGGTATACAGAGCAGGAAATGCGTAAAGGAACCAAGACATGGGCGACACTCCAACAGAACTTTACAGTCACTTTCTCATTCGAGCATGAGAACCCCAACATGTACACGAACTTGAAACGTATTAGAGACGTCATACTCATTGAAGAATAAAAAGTGGAAGCTATCACGGAGGTACAATAACGAAATAAGCAGACAATCAAGGATCTACTGTGATGCTACCACGTACAGGAGGAAGCACCGGATGAAGATGATCCGTGCAATATTCAGATCGAAGAAGTCGAAGGTGAGAGAGATGTGGAAGGACCACCCTTAGAGTCAGAGGTCATCCCTACGCCAATCAAGATAAAGAAGGTTAACATAGGGACCGTCGAGCAGCCCAAAATGGTTAGCATCGGAGATTATTGGGACGAACAGACACTAGAAAGCATCACAGAATTGTTGCACGAATACATCGACCGTTTTCCCACAACCTTTACAGAGATTAAAGGCATAGCCAGAGAATTAGGTGAAATGAAGATACCACTCAGACCTGATGCGATACCCATTAAACAATGACCATATAGATTGAACCCCATATATAAATAGAAAGTTAAAGACGAGATCGACAGGATGCTTGAGGCCGATATCATCGAACCAATCGAAGAATCAAAATGGATAAGCCCGATGGTAGTACAGGACAAGAAACACGGAAGAGGGATCAAGATATGCGTCGACTTGAGAAAGTTGAATGATGCATGCCTACACGACCCATTCCCCACACCGTTCATGGATGAAGTACTTGAGAACGTAGGAGGCCACGAAGCCTACTCATTCACCGATGGATTCTCAGGATATCATCATATTAAGATAGCACATGAGGATAGACATAAGACCATGTTCGTGATAGAATGGGGATCTTATAAGTGTATAGTCATGTCATTCGGCCTGAAGAATGTACCTGCGAAAATTTCTAGAGTGGTCATCGCCGCATTTAAGGAATTATTCCATCAATTCCTCAAAGCATACCCGGATGACTGGACAGTGTATAACTTACTAAAAAACCATGTGGAAGTTTTACGACTGATGTTAGAATGATGCAAACAGTGCCAGATATCACTGAATATCAAGAAATGCATATTTGGAACACCCTTTGGGATACTATTGGGACACATAGTATGCAAACAGGGTTTGCTAGTGGATCCATCCAAAATTGCAGTCATTGTTAACCTACCAGCACCAGAAACAGTCCGCCAACTAAGAGCAACGCTAGGACATACGAGATATTACAGGAAATTCATCAAAGGCTACGTGCAAATTACAAAACCAATGGAAAAACTGTTAAGGAAGGATACAAAGTATCAATCGAATGACGAGTGCGAATACGGTCTGGATACCCTAAAGGAAAAGATGGTCACCGCACCGATATTGTTATTTCCAGATTGGGAGAAGACATTCCATGTACATGTAGATGCATCAACGATAGCACTTGGAGATATCTTAGCGCAACCAGGAGCAGGAGACCCTAATCACCCGATAGTGTTCGCAAGCAGAAAATTATCAGACTTAGAACATAATTATAATATGACAGAAAGAGAAGGCCTAGCTATGGTTTATGCACTACAAAAATACAGACATTACCTATTGGGAAAACACTTTAATATGTTTACAGATCATTCAACCCTGAAATACCTAGTCAACAAGCCAGTGTTGGGGGGGAGAATCTGTCGATGGTTATTGCTATTTCAGAATTCGACTTTGAGGTAACAGTTAATCCAAGAAAACTGAATGCAAGACCTGACCACCTATCGAGGGTCACAAATGGAGAGGAACCAACGAATTTAGAAGACAACTTTCCAGATGCACAACTACTCTTAGTACAGATTGCCGACGATTACTTCGCAGAGATCATCTAGTACTTGAACACAGGTACTGCGCCACAAGAATATACCACTGTGTAGAAGAAGAACCTGGTAGTCCGCGTAGTCGGCTATCAATTGATCACAGGACATCCAGACAACATGGGCGCAGATAAAATCTTACGAAGATACGTACTAGACCACGAACGACCAAGAATTTTAGTAGAATCCCACAAGGGATTAACATGAGGGCATTATGTAAGAAAAGCTACCACGCAGAAGGTACTATGCGTAGGATTATGGTGGCCAATGATCCATAGAGACTCAAAAGAGTACTGTCAGCAATGTGATGTTTGTCAAAGGGTAGGCAAACCCAACATAAGGGACGAGATGCCACTACGATCGCAAGTGACACTTCAGGCATTCAAAAAATGTGCGATAGACTTTGTGGGAGCCATTAACCGACCAGCCAAAAGGACGAGGGCAAGATATGTTATCACCGCGACGAAATACCTAACAAGATGGGAATAATATGCACCAGTAAAATATTGCAGCGCAGAGATAGCTGCACACTTTCTGTTTGAACAAGTAATTAGTAGATTTGGGTGCCCAAGAATTTTGATGAGGGACCAAGGAACACACTTCATAAACACCACCATCCAAGTGATGCTCAAAGAGTTTTAATTTCATCACCAATAAAGCACACTGTATCATCCACAGGAAAATGGCACGGTAAAAGCCTTCAACAAAATTCTAGGGAACGTCGTGACAAAGATATGTAACGTCAATAGGGATGATTGGTACCTCAAGGTACCAACAGTGTTATGGGCGTATAGAACCACATGCAAAAAGTTGACAGGCCACACACCATTCAAACTAGTCTATGGTCAATAAGCAGTAGTGTCGTTAGAATTTTTAATACCCAGTCTATGTGTAGAAACTATCACACACATGACAGAACGAGGTGCAGTACATGAAAGACTGACTCAGTTACTGTCGATGGAGGAAGACCGAAACTTGGCAGGATTCCACCAACAAGTACGAAAAGTAAGAGACAAAGCTTGGCATGACCGCCACATAAAGAGGAAGATGTTCAAGGAAGGAGATCTAGTATTTCTCTACGACAGTAAATCATTGCAGCACGCAGGAAAGATAATAATGCATTGGATAGGACCATATGAGGTAAAATCTATCATGGAAGGAGGAGTTGTACAGTTAAGAGATATAGCAGGCGCAGACCTTAGAGGAATGATCAATGGGAGCCCACTAACCACCCACCGCACAGTAAAAACAAAAAAACAAAAAAAAATGAGGGAAACGATAACAACCATATCGAAAAAGGAAACAAGCGGGAAAAGGAAAGTCGACAAAAGCAGGCTGACATGACAACATGAGGCAGAGTTAAAGCAAGGCAAGGATGGATGGGATGTCACATTAAACTTGCCAACTGGAGACGACAGAGTAGGCGTAATGGCAAGTAATAAACTGCCACGGATGCATTGAACCCACAGTTTTGGTGCATTAATCGCATGATGGAGGAAGCTTCCTCGACAATCTTCATGACGAGCCCATACAACACACAAGCACATAAGCAGTTAGTCTATTCGTGAAAGGAGAACAAAAAAAGAGAAGCAATGGCTAGATCAAACAGAGTGAAACCACAAAGCTCACCAAAGCCATCAGAACTCAACAAACGCTCAACAGACACCATTATGGCACCACCGAAGCTTGCAGAACCAAGCTAGACAACCATATCAACTAGGGTTCAGACTAGGTCACGAGGACCACTGGAAGAAAATGAACAACAACCACCAGAGATCATCGATATGGACGAAATCCCGTCGCCAGAGGAAATCCCAGTAGAGTCCACACCAATACTAGAGGAGATTCCGCAACCACAAACAGAGGCCATGGAACAGGATACACGAGTATCGGTGCACGAGCCTCAGAACAAAGAAGAAGAAACCCACCAGGAAATACCAGTAGAACATACTGTAGCAGCCGTGGAAGTGAACATAATGACACAACATCTGGGAGTAGAGGAGCAACCAGACAAGACGTAAGCACCTGACTTAGGTCACCTAGCCGAGGAGACCGCTGGAACTACCTGGGCGTGGCCAGAGTGGATGACAGGGGAACAACCAGAAGTTGTTGGAACTTTGAGCCAACCAACGCAGCAGGAGGACCGAGTTCAGATACCGAGCTCACCTCGAAATAAATCGGCTATAGATATTGTGCTACCTCGCAAACCAGAGGGAGTACATGTGGACTCACAACTATTGGGTCACATCGGGAAGCTCAAGTATTCCGACCATGACGTAGCAAATGAAACCAAATATCCAGAGCTTGCACCACATGCCTTTATGTAGAAAGTAGTTGTGAACCAACTCAGAGAAACCATCACTCAGGCACACTAGTGGGCAACTGGACTGGATAGAACAAGAATTCTAGGATTGCTGAAGATACCACACTTTGGCAGAGGCCAATATGTGTCGGCATGCGTCAAGCAATTGTTAGCAGTTACGCATGGAGGGGATGTATGGCTGGACAAACCTGTCCCCATAACGGTCAAACTTATCACGCAAATAATAGGCCTACCCATCGAGGGTATGGATTCTGCGCAAATTCTGGATGATAAGTCTAAGGAAAAAACATTGGCATAAGAGATGAAGAAGAAATATGGCACTGACAGGGGAACAAGAGGATTATAATCAAACAGATCAACAATGTCATGATGCAATTGGGCCCAAATATCTTAGCCTGCAAAATGCTAAGAAAATGCTGCAAAGACGAAGTACCGACAAGAGTCATTGCTGTTGCAGCTCAGTGTGCAGAAGGCACCTCCATGAGCCGGGCGCCATACCTATCAAACTTGTTCCAAGTAGACTGCAAAGACACACAGGACGTAGGTACATAATTTCATTACTCATGGCTGATCACTCTCGTAACTTTCATTTGATGGCAAGAACCAGAACATGTCGTCTTTTGTACCACACCACAGCTAGGAGGAGCAAGATATCACGTCCTGAGATCTGCGCCACTAGCCAAGCATAAGAGGGAGAATGGAATCGTATTCGAAGCTTACCTACGGGAGATATAGGAATCCATCAACCGAGCATGGAGAATAACACCAGAGGTTGTCACACGATACGGGGGCATCACTAATTTCTGGGCTAGGCGACAAGCAATGTGGATACAACCAAGGCAGGATCTAGAGAAACAATGGCTACAAATGCGCTACTACATCACCGAGGGAGATATCGACATGATCATCAGTGAATGGCCTGATGAATGGAGGATTCTAACCATACCCAGAGAAGTACCGTTACAAACAACAGAAGGAGGGGTTGCGTAAGCGGAAACACAACCTCCACAAATCCCAATACCCAAGAAACGAAGAACGAGCCAAACCGAGTCGACTCAGGTAGACGTCGGCTCAGAGAAGCCAGGGACCCAGAAGGGGAGGACATAAACCACTCAGCTGACCAATGGATAGCAGAAACCAGCTGAGCGAGCACAGGAAACTGCATCGAACCCCATCACATAGGAACCGGGGGGAACTAAGAGACCAGCGGTACAGGACGCAGGTGCATGCAAGAAAACAAAGGCACAACGACCACCAATGGACTACACAATCATGGAGGATGATGGAGAGATGATTGCTATAATGGTCCAAGACTGCCTCGCGGAGGATTTCAATCATGCCGCGCACCACAGGGATAAACTATAGAAGGAACTGACATAAATGGGACAACTCGTTAAGAAATTCAGGGAATCCCATATCACGAGTACCAGTAGAGGCATAGAGCCATCGACCACACAGATCACAGAAAGGGTGGGGGTCGAAGAACGTGACCCAGTTCTTCCGATACCACATGCACATTCCACGGTCTACATAAAGCCTAGCATGCTACAAATGGATGAAATTGTGGGACAGACACCACTGAAGGATTTGGATCATATCCAATTGGTCTAGACACGGATGCCATCAAGAGCATTATACAAACTACAGGTTAGCGTCGACAACGAGATGCAATCGCGAGAACATAAAAACTTAGTCGAGCTACAAAAAGCAACAAAGAAGCAGGAAGTGTTGGAAACAGTTTGTGCACAGGCCAAATTTGAAACTCAGGAGGAGAAAGAACGCATAAATGAGCTGGAACGCAGAGTGGAAGAAATTTTTGGAAAACTTCCAACTACTACGTAAGGAAATGAACTCCCAGCCGTAGAAAAGATCGACCAGATTGCGCAGGCAATTGATCAGTATCGGAAGGTGATCGAGACTCTCCACGGACAAATTAGACCTGATCATCGAATGGAGACATTTACCCCTTTGCTTAATCATGTGAAACAACAAAGATAAGTCTAGCTCATAGTAATCATGAGCATATATAGACATATAATCAATCAAGAAATAAAACTCATGGAGATGGGTAGGAGGGAGGAAGCAGGAAGCAACAATGCAACTGCAGGAACTAGAAAAATAGGTCAGCATGACAGCCGACTTGCTGGATAAAGCAACACAACTTTGGACAAGGCTGGAAGAGGATCCACAGGTACAACACTGGGACAAGGAGGAGGAGAGGATCAATGCAACGATCCAAGAACTCAAGCAACAACAAAAGACCATACCAATTCTAGAACAGGTCAAGGGAACATAAGAGTTGAAGAAGATACATGCAGAACTTATCACTGCACAAACACATAAACATGAGCATGAGGCTCAAATAGAACCATTGCAGGAATGGGTAGCAGAAGTACTTGCGCAAGCAGAAGAAGCTAGAGAACAGACAACATAGACTCAACTAGAATGCACAAGATTGATGAGCGAGGAAGTGGCAACTCATACAGTCAACACCATTAACGACAAAAGCGCGCAGACATTCACAAAAGTAACAGAGTTGCAGAAACAATTCCAGACGATCACCAAGGAGATCGAGGAAGCACAGAGAAATTAGGTGACTCGGGACGAGTCACATGTCAGTGTTGGGGGCCTATTGGCACCAGGCCAAAGGGGAAAGAAGAACGATTTTGGGAAAGAAAGCGTGCAAAAAACTAAAGTAACAACTGGCAAAAGAATAACATGCGCACATGCAAGAAAGCGTGCACAAAGGAAAGCGACATCTAGAGGAAGAACAACACACGCATCGGAGAAAGACCTAATGTAAGAAGGGTTAGGGTTTTGGTAATATTCTGTAAAAGGCTGAACAACTCGAAATGTATAAATATAGATACAAAAGTATCATATAGAGAGAGAGGATGGTTGTTGTTATTATTGTTGTTGTTGAGGGTTAGGTTTTGTTGTTATTTTTAGCTGTATGAACCGAATTTTTAAGCTGTCAAGCAAAGAAGATATGAGGGAAGGTAGATCTAAGGATTAGACTACAGGTTGTAGAGCCTGGTGTGATCTAGTTCGCCTCACATAGATCTTACCCAGTTTTGTGGATAATTGTAAGCGTGTGGCGCCAGGAATGTAGAACTTCCATAATAAAAGAGCCAAGAGCCAAATCTTTGTGTACATAGCCCAGGAGGGGGTGAACCATAGTAATACTCGTGTAATATGTTGAATGTATGCATGTCTCTTCTTTCTTTAAGCAATCAATGGTTAAGCTTGATGAATGAGTTGGCACATTGTTATGAATATGTTTATACTCAGTTGGAATTAAACTATGAAATATATAGATGCGACTTCAAAGGATAAGTAGTTTACCTTACAACTCACGGTACCTAGCTTTAATCAAGAAACCCCTATTCCCTACTCTGTCCTAGGTTGTAAACACACGAGTCTTACAGTCACCCATTTAAATCTATCTCGGGTGAGACTGTGCAGTACCTTCCGGGTGCTGTGTTGCTTTCTGGATTACCAGGAGGGCTGATAATTTTAGAGGCTTTGTTGGAACCCCGAATGACATGAACCCTGGGTCAATAACTCAGACATCTCGAGAAGGGAAATAGTAAACCAACACCTGGGGTCCTGGGACTCTAAAGATGAAGTCTCGAAGGTGTCAGGTGAGATCGTACAACCAATGCAACTACCTGATCATCGAATGAAGACATTTACCCCTTTGCTTAATCATGTGAAACAACAAAGATAAGTCTAGCTCATAGTAATCATGAGCATAAATAGACATATAATCAGTCAAGAAATAAAACTCATGGAGATGGGTGGGAGGGAGGAAATCCCTTTGAAAAGAGAAACGACAATCTCGACCATCCTGGAACTCCCACCTACAAGCATAGTCACACTCCCGATATATCCATCTCTAGAGTGTACTAGCATATGTAGATGATGGATTATCTTCATCCTCATCATCGAAATCACTGCTCCCTGAAGACTGAGAATATGTGAGATAACTCAAGAAGACCCCACGGTTCACCCGAGGGGAAGAAATGAGGTATGGGACGGACTCAGGTCTAGAAGAAGAAAAACGTTTCCTCTTCGTCTGTGAATCCTCGTGAGAATCCCCAAGATGACAAAACTTTCGATTCATAGAGTGAACCTATGATTTACCCCAGGATGGCTATGTTCTGGTACTCTTTCAAAATCAAGGGCGAAGATGTCTAAAAATCCTCATAGAAAAAATATACATCCCCAAAAGGATATGCATCACCCTGAATATGCTGTGACAAGTCATTCTCAAATGGATCGAGCAAATATGTGATCATGTCACCATCACCATCCAAAACATTTGAGTCATATATGCATATAGACCAATCCTTTGTTTGAGGGCTACCCTCAACGTTGTAAGTGGGATCTTCGTCAAAGGTGA
This sequence comes from Picea engelmannii, assembly GCA_009831015.1. Lineage (NCBI taxonomy): Eukaryota > Viridiplantae > Streptophyta > Pinopsida > Pinales > Pinaceae > Picea > Picea engelmannii. The sequence goes on from ML810972.1 coordinate 27,976, forward strand.
AAAGGCCCATGTCCCATCCACGTTTTCCAATCTGTATGAAAGTGTCAATGTGCTGATCATCTGTATCTGAGGGCTCTTCTAGTGCTCCTTAACTTCCAGGATCATGGAACATGATGTCATCAAGATGCTCGAAAGGGTCATAAGTCATAGTGTCCCCTCTTGATGTGTAGGAGGAATAGCGGCTTGGATGTCTTCATATGGGTCATTAAGTGAAAGCACTTCATCTTCATTAAATGCCTCCTCAGAATCTTCTTGGAAGCTTAATTCATAAGCATGTTCTTCAATCATCTCTTTTACTTGATTCATTAGCTTCATTGACATATTTTTCCCTTTCCATCTGCAAAATTTCCTTCCATGAGAGATGGTGGGGTCTTGGTTGATTCCAAGGTTCCATAGTCCCATCGACTAGAAGAACACCTCAAAGGCGTTTCCGGGGGAGAGCAAGGCTTATCAAAGGATGAAAGGGGAGAGCAGGTGAATGGTAAGTAATGGAAAGGTGGGTTCGAGAAAAGGTGGAGTCATCAGAAAAACTTTGAAGAAGGTTTGTCAAAGGAAAATTGGTAGGTTCTTGGAGTGGAGTCGTCGGGCAAGCTCGAGGTGAAGGATTTGGGAAAGAGACTTGCCAAAAGTGTCATTTAGGGCACAAAGAGGATTCAAAATTCTCCCTAGCAACGACGCCAAAATGTTATAGAACAAGTTGTAGGTTGGGAAAAGCCCGTCCCGACCACAAAAGCAAGTGCTACAACTTGGAAATCCTACACCCAATGTCACCTTGATGTAGGTCCCACACTTCAAGGGTGACTAGGTCAATCTTGGGAGGCAATTCCGGTGAGCCTAGGGGGAATTAGATGGGGATGGATAGAGATGGAAGTGGATCGCCTAGAGGTAAAATCTAAATGGAGTGAAATGTGGAAAGAGATGCCTTGTAAGTCAAGAGATTTCCCCCCCAAAGTTATAGTACTTCTCCGGATGGTTGTGCTTACCCGAGACACAAGAAAATCCAACTTGCAATGATATATGTTAGTATGGATCAACAAGTTAAGCTTACTGTCCATAATTTGCAGCAGCAGATAACAATTTATATCAACAAATAAACCATTCTAAATCAACATGTAAAGCATAAGACCAATCATCAATATTATCAATAAATATGGCAATCAATTATAACTGAAAAATGACACTTTGTGGCTAAATAAAGCAAGCTGTTGTAACATGTATTTTCTGTAGAAAATTGAAGCCTTATGGTTGTAGCATTCAATGGCATGCAACAACAAAATCAACCATGGAAAAATGCCAGGAACTATCCCAAAAAGTGCGCCCTAGTTAGTAGAGTTAGTGTGCAAAATTTAGGAGCTAGTCTATGGTTAGTTTAGGAGTTAAGAGGGAATTAGTATCTAGGGTTATGTAACCTTAATGGCTGTAGGTTAAAGTTTGTAACAACAATTAAAGTAGTGGGAGAGAGGGGACGCCATAGTAGGCAAAGACTCCTCTCAATGTGGCAAACCAACTCCAAGCAAGAGATCTTTCAAAAGACAAAATCTCACGTTTCCCAAGGCAATGATTTTATATATCCAATGCAAAAAATAAATGACTAGTGCCTTTAATATCGGGTTAATGGAGTCAAATAAATGAACTATAGATGCTACTTCCTTAGGGGTGTAAATCCTCTTACTTCCCAAGGCAATTATCTCTAGTTAGGATTTGATAATGAGGGGGGTAAATCCTCTTACTTCCTCAAACAAACCCTTGCAACATCAATGCACTTCAAGCAATAAATGATGGAGACTAGAGTGGGGGTGAAAATGCTCTTACTTCCCACTTAGCTCCTAGCACAACAATCATTGACTTGAAAAAATGATAGCATAAGAGTAAAAGAACATACCAAAATCAATAAATATTAAGACAATCCACCATAAAAGCTATAAACCATTCATCCAAGGCTAGCGCCTCACTCCTCCATCAACCATTCATTAAGATAGCCATAAACAAGTGCACAAGAGACAAAATAATCCAAGTGTAGAGAAAATTTCAGATCCAAGTTCTCTCACAAGAGGGAGAGTTTATGTGTTATGTGAAAATGAAATGAGGTGATCTTAATTTATATCATCCTCCTAAACATAATTTGTCCACAATTGTCCATAATTATAGGGTAAAACGCAAGACAAGGGTATAACAACTCTTGTCTTTCCCCTTTACAATAATTTAACACCATTTTACACTTTGAAAACCCTAAAACAAAGGTGACGTGATCCCTTGAAGGAGGATGTTTTGGAAAATTTATCAAGTCGTTGGAGCCGGGCTACAAAGTATGGCCTCCAAAGTCCATGTGACAATCATCCAAAGCCTCCACCTCAACATGCCATGTGTCATGCTCCGATTCATCATCAACCACCATATGCCCCTCAAATGTGACATCAAGCCCCTAGGGAGTGGCACTTTTCCCCTTTTGGGCAAGTCGTTTGGCATGCAAAGGGTGGGATATGTCTATCCATCTATCTCCTAGGCCTTCGAAGGCATCTTTGTCATCTGGCATGTGGGCCTATGTCATCCATCCTATGGGTTGCTTGCCCTAATGGAAGCCCAAGCTGGGATTATTCTTCCAAAACAACCACCAACCTATACTTGTAAGATAAAAGGGCACGCCCTCCAAGGATCTACATTTAAATCATTGTGATGAGTGAATCAAGTCAATAAATGAGCCATCAAAGCATGTATACCGGGACTGCATCATACAAACATGTGCTCAAGAAACTAGACGTTTTTCCAAGTTTGGTTGTGGGAGGGTTGGCATGGTACTCTTTTCAATGCATCAAAACCCATATGTCTACAAACAACCCTATATGAGTCATGCAAATGACGTGGAATGGATGGGGGAAGTACTCAATGGGCATGGGTTTCATGATATGCAAGGGTCCATAGTATCTCATTTATGGGTGCCTTTGTGCAGGGTGTGCCACACCTTCTTCCATAATGCATTTTTTCCAATCCCATCAATTGATTTTTATCTTTCTTTCTTTGTATGTTCTCTCAATATAGCATAGGGTGAGTTGGAGGTCGTTGCCCTGGTGTGGTGACCAGATATCGACAGTGTCACCCATAAGTAATTTCATGGAAATGAGAAGGTTGGCTTGTGACGAGACCCCCTTTCCCTCAACCATGTAACAAAGAGCCATTACCCTGGTGTGGTGGCCAGAAATGGTAATGTCATACCATTAGATACCCATAGTCGTGATAGGCTGACTTGTGATGAGACCCCCTATCCTCAACTAATCCTTTAAGCATTTTTATTTATTCTTTTCATGGGGTCCTTAATTTCTTGTGGAGAAGATTTTCACTGCTTTCTCGGGATCCCCTAGGCGAAGCATCTGGAAGGTTCTTTTATTAGGATTTTATATTTTGCTAGCTAAATCCCCTCTGGGCCTTTAGCCCCTTCTTCCAATAAAATGAGGAATGGTCCCTTTAGCAACACCTTGAAACTTTTCCCTCTAATCCTTTGAAATCTCATCTCCTTCAACCTGTGCGTCCTTCACTTATTGACTCCATTCTACCCTAAGGTACTGATCCCAAGACTTCCAGCGTTGAAGTAAGACTTTGATCCAAACACTCTCAAAACTTGAATTTAAAACCCTAACTGCACTAACCCTAACCTACTAACCCTAAGTTGCTGACGTCACTCTTGGTTATTTCATCTCAATGCAACAACGTTTTACTTTATGAACAATTGAATGTTTTTTTTGAAGGCAATAATTGAGTTAAGAAGTGATTTGTTGTATTGAATGCTTTATCATTCTAGTATTTATTGGTGAAGTGACATTACTGCTATTGCTATTTTGTAAACATTGACTTCGTCAACATTTACTTTTAAAACTGCTCATATTGAATACCAGATAGTCTTTAATATATATGAAGTACTAATCAAAGATTGCACGTATCAGTTTCCTTGTTGTATTGTCTCAAGTAGGTGCTTTTCTTTTCTTTGGTTATACCTTATTATTGGTTCTTTAGTCGGGACCATCTGATTGGCGGTGATCTATGAAAGGGGAACTGTCCTTTTCCTTTTATCCTTTGCCCTTTTAAAACCCCATGTCACCGGGGACGTATCCCCTGGGCCTAGCCTCCCTAAAGAGAAAGAACCTACCCATCGAGGTGACATTGGGTGGGATAGGTTCCTGTTATGCCAGTTTGGCCTTCTACCTTATAGCCTTTACTCCTAGCTACAAACTGTGCGATAACATTTTGGCGCCGTTGCCGGGGAACACTAAGTCAAACCTTCCTTAGATGACACTTTTTCGGTAAGCTTTGCCCCTATGGTTTCTATCTTACAAGCTTACCAGGCGACTCCACTGATGACGGAGCCAACTATGAATTTACAATGGGATCCATGGAACTACAAACCTTTGTACATGAGTAAAATCCCGGGATATCGCAGACGAATGCCCCCCTTTTATAAAACTTTGCTCCCTAGATTCACTGGCATCGATGGAGAAAGTCCCGATTATCACATGAGAAAATTTTGGGCTTTCTTTCAATACCTCTCTGTCAATGATGAGGCTAAAGATTTGGTGATGAAACTCTTCTCTGCCTCTCTGCATGGAGAAGCTAGAAGATGGTATGATAATCTTCTAGCTGCCAACATCACATCTATGGAGTATTTTGAAGAAATCTTCTTGGCAAGGTGGGTTATGAAATTGGAAGATATACAATCATTGCTGAAAGGTCTTGAATGCATAAAAAAAATAGAGGATGAGATCGTCAAAGTTTTCAAGGTTAGGTTCTAGAGGTTGCTTTACCAGATTCCTGAAAGCCATTGTCCTAAAGACAAGTACCTCGTTTATCTCTATGCTAATGGACTTCAGGGGCATTTGAGCTTCCTCCTAAATAAAAAGAATCCAAAAACACTTGCATAAGCTCACGACATGGCCATTCAAATCGAAAAGAATCTCTCCTTGTCTAGAACCAATGACCATACCATGGACACTCTCAGCTTGATAAAACTAGTTTCCCTTGAAACCTTTGCTGAAGATCCACAAGAGAGAAGGGAACAAGTTTTTGACCAGCAGATTGAGAACGTGATTAAGGAGAAAGAACCTAAGCAAGATGATGAAGTATCGACCTACAATCCTCCTTCTAATAAGGCCATCCAAGAGCCTATTTCTCCTGCACAACATAATGATAATGAGGTTAGTTGTTTCCCTTTTCAGGATACTGACGACACCTTGTTCCTTGATTCAGAAAATGAAGGAGAAATGAAAACCTTGAACAAAATGGATATTCCTTGCTATACAATGGAATACAAAGAAGCAATCCACGAGGATGAAACAATAACACATGCTGAAAATGCCAAAGTCCTCGAAGCCCCTGCACGAGAAGAAACAATAAGTTTCCCTCATCCCTTAGTTTTTGATGATGCTTTACCTTATGATGAAGGGAATAAGGAGGAGGAGAATGAATTTTCAAATGTTTCAAACCCTGCATGTTATGACACAGAAAGTGACATTGTTGATAACATTGATGAGTTCATAAATGTTGGGAGACGTAGGTGGGATATAGTTGGTTATGACCTAGATCCCATCTATGACACTGAGAGTCATTTCCAAGTGTTGCCCTTGCAATTATCATAATAGAATAATTTTGACCAGTGGCAACAAGGAGATGATATTTTTACCCGTACTTTTCAAAAAACCAAGGATGACCTAGTATCTTGTTTTCCTGATGAATTTCAGTCTTACCTTGAGATTTTTGATGATTACCCTTCTGGGCACTTGGATTCTCTCCATGAAGATGATTACCAACCACCACTATGCTCAGGTCTTAATACAAGTAAGGACCTCCTTTTCTTAAAGGAGGATCCCTGTGACAGTTCTCCCCAACCACTTCCAATTACTATACTTTGTTGTGTTGCTAGAGTTGTGGTTGGGAAGTATGTTTTTGATTTTGAGTTTCCTCTGGGGCAAACCCTAGAGTCCAAGGGTTGGTTAAATATTACAAGCTTAAGTGCATCTTCTCAGTTTTTCAACTATCCCTTGAGAATTTTCCAGTCGTCTAATGCATCCTTGTCAATCCCTTCCCAAACTTCACAGTATGAAAACGTCTTAGGTAGCCAGTGTATCAACCTTTTGAGTCAGTGTTATGAACCTTGGAATTTTCTTGACCCCCTCCCGAAGTGGATTGAGTACTTTCCTCAGAGATGAACTTGGCATGATTTTATCCCTCCCACCCGCCTCTATGAGTTAGACTTTGAGATTTCTGATGATATGATATATATTCTAATTCATGACATTTTTGTGCTTGATTTATCACTATTTTGGTTTATGATGAAGCACAAAGGCATGTATCATGGGACATTGTTGGATTGGCTACAATGGTCATTTGACTACATCAAACATCCAACCAACAGGTAAGTAAAGGTAGGTACTTTTCTTTACATTTGCATATTGATTGTTTTACTTTAGTATATATACATATATATGTATGCTGGGGTGGCATTACCACCCCAATTTTGTTACCGATGCTTCTTTCGAGATCAAGCAGTTCTGAAGGTTATGCCAGAGATGCTAAGGTTCTCATGCACTCTACGGTGAGCACATGTCCCCGAGTTGGAGCCATATGTTATCCCCGCTTTTTTGGGATAGCTAGGAGATCATGTATCGAGGCCCACAGGTCCTAGATATGGAGTACAAAGAGCAGGATTGACCTAAGCATGGCCCTGGAGGGCCCATCCTTTTCTTCTTCCACCAGCTTTTTCTTGTCAGTAGCAGCAACATCCATCACCATCGACTTGGTCCTGTATCAGAGAAGGTTCTTTCTCCGTGAGGTAATTGGTCCAGGTATCATGGTATGTGTCACTTTTGATCATTAAAATGTTTAAATATATGCATCTGATTCCTTTTATCTCTAACAACTGCTTGGATTTTACATTTTCCCACTTGACCATGCTTGGGGGAATTGACAGGGTGCCCTATCAAGCCTGTGCCCATAGGTCTTGGTTTTCCACTGGGGGAATTTCTAAAAAGCCATCGTCCGCTCCCTTCATAGCACCACTGTTTCATCTTGTCTCCCACTCATTTATCCCATTCCCCTTGTCCAGGCATTGGGTTGACCTATTTATAGGATGGCACCTTATCTTGTGGGAAGAAGGGGCTAAAGGCCTAGAAGGTAAAAGCAGCTGGTAAAAGACAAAAGACTAGAAATAAAACCTCAAGATGCTTTGCCCAGGGATCCCCGAGAAGGCAGTAAAAAGCCTCTCAGCAAGAAACAAGAGGGACCCAAAAAATAACAAAACAAGACCTACTCAGATGATAGGGGGTCTCATCATGAGCCAACCTATTAGGTCCATGGGTACCTAACATTATGACATTGCCACCATCTGGTTAACATGCCAGGGCAATGACCTTTGGTTTCATGTCCAAGGGAAAGGGGGTCTCATCACGAGCCAACCTTCTCATCTCTGTAAAAGTACTTGTGGGTAACGCTGTCAGCTCTGGTCACCATGCCAAGGCAGTGTTCCCTAGTTAGTTCTTGGACAAAAAAAGAAAATAAAAGAAGAATGAAAAGAATAAAGGTAAGAATGGTCTTGGGAAAAATGCATCCATGACAGGTACAACTCGCCTTCTACAAAGGCACCCACAAGTAACACTTATGCATCCTTGGCCCTCACTGCAACTCATGTTTGGACATCCCCTAACCACATCACCTCACTTACATGGCTTGGATGAGATCTTCCTGGAAACTTTCCTTTTCTTGTGGACACTAGCCCAATAGGACACCTTGGCCTTTTCTCCAATCTTGTATTGTAGGTTTTTGTAATGTCTTGGAGCTATTGACCGATGTATTATGGGTTTTATGCATGTGTTTAATAATATTTATGATGAGATGTGATTGACATTGCTATGATCCCTGTGACTGATGAGCCCATGGAGGGCGTAAATTTTGATGTGCAGGACCATGCCCGACGGACATGTACCATTTGGACCAGTACACATGGGTAGATGACCAGTTTGGACCTCCATGGGGCTGAAGAGCCCACCAGATGGATGCTGAGACCCCATTAAGGGGCAGAGACAGGATGGATATGGATCAGGGCCTTTGCACCTGAGAAGAAGAGGACGTTCCATCAGGGGCACTTTGGCTGAGCTGGACCTAGGGGGATTGACCCACTTGAAGTGGAATGTTGGCTCCAGATGACCCAGGACGTCACCAGGAGGCTTATGATGTCATCATGAGCATATGGCAGATGGATAGGGTGGTTGGCACGTGTGGCAGTTTGGAAGAGCCCAAGGAGGGCTAATGTTTTGTTTCTGGATGTTGCACTGGCCTTAAAAAAGGGCTAATGTCTCCCTCAGAGGGGCTTGATGTCTCACCTTTTGCTTGATTAGGGATTTTACTTAGCATTTAATGTAAAAACAATATGATTTTGACATTATGGCCTTGTCGACCTTTTTATGACCTAAAAGGTAAAATTAGGTCATTGATACACTATATATTGAGGGTTTTCGCTCTCATTTTTACGATCACAAATTCACTCACTCATAGTGAGGTCTGATTTTTAGCTCCCTATTGGGGTTCTTGGATGAACTAAGTGATGCACACTTGTTGAAGGAAGACATTTTTGGCATTTATGGTGTTTCTCTTGAAGGAAGGTGTTACAACTAGGGTTTGCATGGTTATTTCTTCATGAATTGTAAGTGTTTCTTCTGCAAAACTTCTTATTGAATGGTTGTAGTTTAAATTTCTTGCATATTGCTTATAAATTTGCTGAATCAAAACCCTAGGTGACAAGCACACAAGTAGGTCCTTGTCTCATGTCCCCTGATAGAGAAATCTTCAGCGATTGAAAGAGAGAAAGAGAGCCTAGTTGTAGCTACACTCGTTGTTTTTCTTTCCCCTGTGCTAGCCGTACCATTTAGAATCCAAGAGAAGGAAGACATTTCAAGCCTAGGTTATCTACACTTAAGGCCATTTTCCTTTAGGGTTTGATGAAAGAGTCTTGATGTAGCAACACTCTCCCTCGTTAAGCCTTCTTGTCTTGTTTTTGTGCTTCATCTGAGCTAGCCGGTTGCCAGGAAGGAGGAGAGAGCATGAGGCCTTGATTTTTCAAAACAGAGTGAGCCTCTCTCCCCTAGGGTTCTATCTTTGAGGCCCTGCTTAGTAGTACCTTGAAACTTTTCCCTCTAGTCCTTTGAAATCTCATCTCCTTCAACCTGTGCGTCCTTCACTTATTGACTCCATTCTACCCTAAGGCACTGATCCCAAGACCTCCAACGTTGAAGTAAGACTTTGATCCAAACACTCTCAAAACTTGAATTTAAAACCCTAACTGCACTAACCCTAAGTTGCTGATGTCACTCTTGGTTATTTCATCTCAATGCAACAACGTTTTACTTTATGAGCAATTGAATGTTTTTTTTGAAGGCAATAGTTGAGTTAAGAAGTGATTTGTTGTATTGAAGGTTGTATCATTCTAGTATTCATTGGTGAAGCGACATTACTGCTATTGTTGTTTTGTAAACATTGACTTCGTCAACATTTACTTTTAAAACTGCTCATATTGAATACCAGATAGTCTTTAATATATATGAAGCACTAATCAAAGATTGCACGTATCAGTTTCCTTATTGTATTGTCTCAAGCGGGTGCTTGTATTTTCTTTTGTTATACCTTATTATTGGTTGTTTAGCTGGGACCATCGGATTGGCGGTGATCTGTGAAAGGGGAATTTGTCCTTGTCCTTTTATCCTTTTCCCTTTCAAAACCCCAGGTCACCGGGGACGTCTCCCCTGGGCCTAGCCTCCCTAAAGAGAAAGAACTTACCCATCGAGGTGACATTGGGTGGGATAGGTTCTTGTTACGCCAGTTTGGCCTTCTACCTTATAGCCTTTAATCCTAGCTACAAACTGTGTGATAACATGCCCAAGTCAACCACCAACATTTAAACAAGGTAAAAGGCATAGTTTCGAAAGAAAATGTCTCATAATAAAAAATAGCCTCTGATACACAAGATTGAATGCCTCAAATATTTAAATGATACCCACCATCATACATGACTTACAATACCGCATGGAGCAAGACTCAAGTGACCTGTGGTGGCAGGCGGGTGTGGACGATGACCAAGTGTTGAGTCACTATGGTGGCGATGCATGTCTCTAACTATGCAAATAAGGATACTGCTGGTCATGTGGTCTCTCAACACTCCATATCTGCAACCTAAGGTCCTCAAGATGTAATCTCCTTAGTTATCCACAAAATGGGGATACCAGGGCCTTGATGTGACTTTGTCCATTTGAGACGTTTTGACAGTCATTTCTACAGGATTTCTCACCACGATCACAATGGCGATGTCTGTTTTTGCAGCTGAGCAACGATTATGAGGTTTATGGCAAAAAACCCAATGCAATCATGATGTTTTTGTAGTTTTGATTTCCTTATGAAATTTTGCAAAGGATGTATGCATGTTGCAGATTTCGATGAGCATTGAGTGCTGCATCAAGGCAGAAAGACCTGATCTATTGCAGGAAACTCATCATATTAGACTTTGCACACAAACCACGGCGATATTGATTATGATTGAATCTGATCAACAGATTCAAAGAGTACCTTTGCCAACCATTGTGAGAGATTCCATTCTATGCCATTGCTTGTGAGAGATCGACCTTCATCATAAGAGATCGTTTCTCTATGGAAGAGACAATGCCACTTGTTGTGAGAAACAAGACCCTTTGTATTGTCAGAGGAGAACATATCATTGCCACTAAAGTGAGAACTTAGACCTTGTGTTTGTTCGAGGATATTGTCTCTTGATAAGAGGGACATTGCCACATACTTATGAGAATTGAACTCTTGACATTAATTTAGAGAAACCCTTTTCAAGGAGAGATATTGTCACACGTTGATGTGAGTATCGAGCCCTTTTCATTGTAAAGGGGATTTTTGGAAGAAGAGAATGAAGTAGCTACGCAGTTGAGTGGATCCCGAAGACGTAGCCCACCCTAGGTGAACTCCGTTAATAATTGGTGATTCCTTGTCCTTATGGTTGACTGCTTATCTCATGTTTCCTATGCTTCCTTATTTCCGCAGTTAAGTTGTTGGATGCATTAAGTAATGGTATATGATATTTAATAAGCTTCTTTATTAAGTTTTATTCAATTTGGATTCAATCCTCTTAATCACTTCAATCTCACCTTTTAACACAATCAAGTTCAATAAGAACGATCTTAAATATGACCTTTAATGGAGTGGCATAGAACCGAGTAAATATTGGTAACAGGGTCACCCCAGATTTAGATCAAGTAGTATCAGAGCAGGATTAACAAATATTCCAGGTGTTGATGACAAGATGGGAAAGACATCGAATAATGCATGGCTTCATGAGCTTGAAGAAATCAACTAGACCATGCAAGCAGAGAATGATGAATTGAGGAGGTTTCTTCAAGAGTTTGAAGAGGAAAAGAGAAAACTACGATTGCAATTACAAGCTATGGAGGAGAAAATTGAAGAATGCTCCATGAAAGAGGCAACTAATAGTCCATCTTGTGGCCATGGAAGGTATGCTAGTTATGGTTCTTATCATGATGATGTTGATAACTGCACATTTTTTTAGATAATAGAGGATTCTCTCCAGGCACCAGGGAACCAAGGTGGTTTCCTAGAAGCCTCATCTACAACTTCATCCAACTAGGAGGATTAGTTGGCCACACTTCAGGAAGATGACCAAGTGTCCCAATAAGGAATAGAGGTAAATGATTCTCCATGTTTAGTTCCTTTCGTCATTAATATTGATGCTACTTTAATTGGAATCTTTGAATAGCACACCAAGGGAATTGGCTTGAAGCTAATGAAGCAAATGGGATATGATGAAGGAGGCCTTGGAGCCAACAACCAAGGCATTGTGAAACCCATTGAAGTGAAGTAATTACCTCAACATGTAGGAATAAGCTATGTCAGAGAAGATATTGGAGAATGATCTAAAACCGCCAATGAAAGCAACTCTAAAACCACATAAGCAAGCGAGTCTTCAAGTGACGAGACCAAATCGGTGCAGGTTGATATCACATCATATCATTCTGATGATCGTTATTACAATTCATCTTCAAGGGGAGATGAGCTTCACAAAGGAGGAATTGAGGCAAGTTCTCCTCGCCAGACCAACACCATAGACAACCAAGCAAGGTATAATAAGCCTCATTATTCAAAGGTTCCTTTTGATTATAAGCAAATTGACAATGATCAACAAAGTTTATGGCATATAAAACCATGTACATTTTTGTGGTATGAATAACCATTGTTGGCATAGGGGCATACCCAGGTTTCAACGCTTCAATAGCGCACCAAAAAAACCCTAACTACTGACCCTTTTAGCAACACCTGCAAAGCAGATGAAGTCTCACCCGAGGTAGAGGTAGGAGTGGTTGCAGGACTCCAGTGTCTCCAACCTTAGTTGGGACACAGATCTGTGATTACAATACTCTAAAAAAGCACTTATCAATTGTCATTCATTAGTACTTAATCTTTGTCTACAACGCAGATACACACTAATTACAGTGCAACGCAGTATTCAACAAGATTCAACACATTCAAGCACTAAGCACATCAAAATAGATCAGATCTAACATCTAATTCACATCATTAGGAACTAAGCTACCATATTCATCTAAGCATACATCATTGTACTAAGCATTAGTCATATGAACCATAAAACAACCATAATGCATGAAGCAAACACAACACATGATATACGTGGTTCACCCCCAGCCTGGGGCTACGTCCACCAACTCTTCGTCTTCTTTATTATCTTTGTCAATCATCTACATGCATAGAGCCATAAGGTCCTACTTTGCATAGAACATGAGATTTGTGTGCACCTCGCTAGAGCCTCCTTCCCCAAGATAGGTTACAACACAAAGCCTTTACACAATCTCTTATAGTCACTTGCACTTAGCCTTGCAAGTCTCACACAGTATGCACAAAGCATGTAAAACTATTACTTGCCCTTAGCACCTAGCATCACACCATTTTTCACACCTACTTACATCACTTATCTTTCTATTTATACATTACAAAAGGGCCTAAACATGGGTAAATCCATGGGATGACATCCCCATACCTGTTACATAAGCCCAAAGCCAAAAAATCCTTAAATAAGGGGCCGAGATCCCTCGATCTCTGCTTCGACTTGCGCTTCGCCTTCGACAGCCTATTGAAGTCCCAAAATAGGTCAAACCTGACAAAGGATCTCCAAAACTTGGTCAAGGGAAAATAGGCCCCCAACACTCACCCGTGACTCGTCCCAAGTCACTCTGATCTGGGTAGCTCTGCTGCAAAAGCCTCGAGCCTGGCTCGAGCTGCTTCGACTTGTTTCTTCACCAAGGCCTCCTGCTTGACGAACTCCTGAAGAACTGCCTCGTTCACAGGTCCCTCTAATCACTGTTCGACTGAAGTGACTACTTGTTCCAGCTCTACTCCTCGTCCTTGAATCTCTTTGAACAATTGGCAAGCTGCATCCTGGACTGGCTGGAGCCTTTGAGTCACTTCCATGAATTTTCTCTGTATGGCATGGACATGCTGTTGAACAATGTGTTGATCTTGGGATCGTTTCATTCTCTCAACTACTGACAAGAGATTCAGCTGTTCCTGTACCGTCGCTGCTTTTTTCTTTTCCTCCTGGAGCTGTGACTCCAGTGTCTTCAGTTTAGGGTCCTCAGTAAGTCACTCATAAGTCTTCACACTTCTACTGTTAAGTTGTTGACATTCCAAAGCTAATGCTCTGATCCTCTCAACTACGCTCTGGGGAGTGGCTTCTCTTTGGTCTCACACGTCTTGCAGAGTACTTGGTACTGTTTGTAGCTCTAGATCTTCTATTCTCTGTTGAAGCTGCTGGATGGCTTCGACAAGTTGTGCTACTTGATGCTTCACTGGGTCTTCCTCCTTTTGCTCTAATCTCATCACAGAGCAAAGTGATCTGTTTACTGCTTCTTTTAAAGCAACATGCTCTGTGAGCAAGTATTATTTCTCATGCTGGATCTGCACCTTTCCCTCTTCAAACTTTGCTTGGAGGGAAACCTTCTCCTGCTGCGCAACCCTGCGTTTCTCTATTACTTCCTCTTGTGCTTGCTTCAGGGCCACTGTGGCTTGTTCTGTTTCTTTCTGTGCACGATGAAGGCGGGCTTCGGTTGCATCGACTAGTCTGCAGAGTTGGGTAGGCTCATCTCCCAACTCTGTTTCTTCTGATGGCGGGGGCGCAATGGACACTGCACGACTGGAGTGAAGGGCCTGTTGTACCCCTCACAGTTCTGCTTCATTTTTTTCATACATGGTGTTGGAGCCGCTCTTGTTTTTAACTCTTTACAATTTTCAATTTTTGAAACTTGAAATCTAAAGTTGATTTTCTTTTTCCTTTCGAGATCTTAAAACTCTGAAATCTTGTCGCCTGAACATAAATGATTTTTCTTCTTTCAAAGCAAATCCACTTTCACGAGTATGTTCGCTCTTTTGTTTTATTTCGGGGTCTCGCAAGTCGGATGCTTTAATTCTTGAATTCATACTTCCCGAGTCACGAAACAGCGAGGTCATTTTTAATTTTCGCCTAAGACATTAACTAGGGTAAAACTTTTAACTCATGAGTAGACGTTGTCGGGAGTTCGTGCCTCGGCATTCGTCAAACCCAAGTTTTTTGTTTTACAGCCCCGAGAGCCGAGGACACGAGGTACTTTTGGGCTCACCCTGGTAAAAGACTAACCATGGTTAAAATTTGAATATCGAGGTTGCAGGGCAAGGCCCGGATAATGTCTCCGACACTTCTCCCCAGAGTGGCGGCTCAGTCCCTAGCTGGTCGTTTATTTCAGATATTCTGCAATCTGAGTTGGTGAATTATTCAGACTCCGACGACAATGATAATGAAAAGGACGACCTGAACACTAAATACAAGATAGTTGTTCAACCGGGAATGCACCGGGTTGCAACCAGACCACGTTTGCTCCCATATTATGACATGATCCGATGGGCATTGGATCACATAGACCTACCCACCAGAACTATCATAAACGACCAACGGACCATGGTTGCTCCCATATTATGACATGATCCGATGGGCATTGGATCACATAGACCTACCCACCAGAACTATCATAAACGACCAACGGACCACAGTTGAGAATTTTAGACCAGAGCATATCCAAACCATGTATAAGCTCCCAACAACATCTGAATACACATATGATGCTGAATTCCTGGAGGGATTCAAAGAGAAGGAATGCACTCAATATGACAAAACCATGCCCAGATTGATAAAATATTGGGTTTCGCGCTCCGTGAAATTCAGAGCAAATGACCAGGGCATTTATTCAATCACTTCGCTGGAGTCACAATATATGTATGTGGCAATGATGACATGTCGACTATTTGGAAAGGAGGATACATCGCATTTCTACATTGCGTGGGTACCTCTCATATTTCGGGTAGCAGAAGGTTGCTCATTTAACTGGGCAAAGATACTCTCGGTCAGTTTGTTCAACCAGATCACAGACTATCGGGAGCAGAAGGCAAGTGGGAGACCATCCTCTTTTTTCAGGTCTGCATATATCATGGACGCAATATGTTCCATGACACCATTCCCTTTGATGAACTGGGCTTGGAATCCAGCCCTAGAAAAACCTGTACATGAGTACCACGACAAACTGTGGGAGAATAAAGCGGGCAAATTTATCTACGAAATATTCAACTGGGTGATGGTGCCCTTGCACATCGCTATTTTTGGTCGTTCACCACCTCGTATCTCAGACAACATTGCTGTAAATCTGAGTGGTATAGCAGACTGGTACGTAGAAATTAATTTTTCCTATGTAAGAGTGTTCGGGGCTACTGTTCCCCCGCTTGCGCTACCACTATTCATCCTCGACAAGCTGGCCTATCGCGAGATCACCCGACAAACAATGATTGGTGGGGTGAGTAAAGAGCTCAAAGCATCTTCGAAGAAGGTATGGCCGTTTTTCCATGTTCGACTAAATTCTTATTCTTTATTGGATTTCGGGCATGCTAAAGCCGAGGCTACAGCCCTGGAAGACCTGAGTTTGGTCTCCATTGAATATAAAAAACATGATCCTCATAAAATTGTAAGCAACCATTTGGCAAATTGTGGGCTGAAGAAGTTTGAACACGAGTGTTCACCCTCGGATGACATTTTCCGAGGGGCGAGATCTTATGGGGAAGTGCTAGTCAGGATCCGATCCTTAGCACCCGAAGACATGGCATCTGTATTAAAATTCCAAGAACATAGACGAAGAAGCCTTCCCACTGTGTTGGGAGGTTTGGGTATTTATGAGGATAAAAAGAAGGGTGCTGAAGGTTCTGAGGATCAAATTTCTAACCCCAGAAAACACTAGGAAGGGGAGCATGGGAAGAATTTCGAAGCAGAAGAAGAGACTACGGACCCACCCAAGGAACATAGTTCAGAGGTGGAAGTAAAAAACACAGACCCGCCAGAAACCCAGAATCCAGAAACTGAGACGAAGACCCCTGATCCTCCGAAGAAGAAGGACTCAGTCGTCGCACCAGGAAAGGCAACGAATCAGATCAGGGAACCCATCACTTCTGTCACCACCTTGCAGTCAATGCAAGGAAATATAGAAGAAGGATGGATTTTCGGTGAGGAGCTAATGCCTATCAGAGCATAATAACTTCCTCCAAATGAGTTCTTCTTTGACAAAAAGAGAAAAGCAGTTGTGAAGAGGGAGGTTTACCAGGACGAAGGATCGACTGCTAAAAAGTTCAAAGTGATGACTGATGGAAAGAACAAAAAGAATGAGGAATTCGCCACAGAGATCATAGGAACGCTAGGAGCGTATGCGTCGGCGAATCAATTCTCGATCGGGATGTTAAAAATTCAGCTCAAAAGAAAGAATCACCTGATCAAGACTCTCGAAGCTAGAGTCAGGCGAGTGGGGAAATAGAACTGGCCCGACTGGCTGAAAAAAAGGAAATAGAAGTCCTCAAAACCAAGTTGGAACAAGCGCATTCAGTGATCCGAGATGGTCGAATACAGGCGGGTCAACAGAGGAATATGATCACAGAGCTGCAGGCTCAATTACAGGTCGCTGAAAGCAGGGTGATCGACGTCGAGGGGTTTAAATCCCGAGCGATCGATATTTGGAGCAGGATCTCTTCTGTACAACAGAGTCTGCTAGACAAAGTGGGAGTGATTCGAGAAGATTGCCTGTTGATGCATCGGATTTATGAGAATCTGACTGTCAGAGAAAGGAACGCAGAGGCTGCACGGGTCGCCTTTCAAGAGGCGGTGATAGCTACTAATAACAGATTTTCGGCAGGTTCTCCCTGACTCACCATCGCTGAACAAACTAGAGGTAATATTCTGTTAAAGGATTGGGAACATAATATTACCTTAAGCAAGGAACATGCCCAAAAAGTAACCAATTCATTAGAAGAAGCCTTCAATGCTATAGATGGCGAGCTGTTAGGGATGGAGAGTGGAGGTGACTCAGAGACGTTACGAAAAATGAATGTAGATCAGATTTCCCTCGATCTGAAGGAGAAGAATGAGAGAGATTCGACGGATATCTCTAAGAGGGACAAGGTGGACATGGCTCAGGTTGACAAACACTTAATTCAACCTAGCGCACAACTAAGTTCCCTTGACATCATTGATGCACAAATGGGTGATAAGCTACCACAGTTAGCCCGAGAATGCTATTTCGCCGAGGCCAGCTGTCAAGCAGAACCTTCGCAGCTTGTATCCCAGTTTGTGGACAAATGTATCATATGCACTGAATCCACGCAAAGACAAGCACCTGGCACCTCTTGAAAATAGAGTAGGAGAGATGGAGTGATTTCGCTCCTCTCGTTGGTAACTAAATTTATGAAACCGTTGAGTTTCTAAACTGATCTGCAAATTTGTATAAATAGACCACAAAAAGAAGAAGAAAGGGCTGGACCTTTTTGGTATTGATGTAATAGAGTTTTTTGCATTCGAGAAGTTAATATAAGCAAAATCTGAAGATTCTCGATTCCATCACGACTGTGTTACAAGTTTGTTTATTTATGTTTCATGTTTCATTTCATTTCACTTTTCATAATTGATGTGTATCACTATACTTTAATACGACCACTACTATAGCGAAGGGATTTCATCTTTCTGAAATTGTCTATTGTCTTTCCTCTGCACCAGCTATCAACGGGTGTAAGACCAATTTGCATTTACAGAATTATATATTTATTTACACTATGTCAATTATTTCTATACTAATTTCTTCTTCTGTTTATGTGTGAGTTTTCTCTTTAACAAGAACCATGCGTTATCTACAGCTAAATGTTTTTCTCTCACCCCATATCTTTTTATTAAAAAATAATACAGTTACGGGAAAGAGCCTTTAAGTTTTCATTCCTATTTTGTTCTTAAAGTAAAAAAATTCTCTTTATTTATACCAAAATTGAAACAACGTTGAAATCTCACTTTAAATTATTTCCATACTGGTACTATTCCTCAATGACTGTCCCCGCTGCAACTCAACCTAATATTGAACCCAGACTATCAAATCAAACACACATCGCTTTAAATCTTTTTGACACAATCCTTAAAGCTGCTAACACCCGGGAGGAACTTGAACGTTCATGGGCATCCATTGAACAAGATATTACTACTCAGGAATAGTTGGAAGCTAGACAACGAGAATGTAGAAATCCTCATTAGTTTCCTATACCGAAGGTTAGAGAAATCCTTTTATTAATCTTTAACATACTTTTGGATGCCTTGACACTGTACTTTAAGCCTTAAGTACAGACTCAGGAACAACATCTTTCTGGCACCGTTGCCGGGGAGCGAAGTTACGAAATCTTTTTCCCTGGGAAAACGACATTTATTTCGTTGAAAGTGTTACTCCTTGATAGTGAACATTGAGTACACACAATTTTAAGGCTTTTCAATATTTCACTTGGCGACTCCACGAAAAAAATAAGCTGGCATTCGTTAGAAGGAATACCAGACAGAACCCGGATGGTAAGTTGATTACGCCTGTAAATAATCCCAGATTTTTTTTAAAGACTAAATGTCATTCAGAATCTTCTACTTCACGCAGTCCTCTGTTTGATACCCGAGATCCGACAAACTGTTTCGAAGTTAGGAGAGAGATTCATCAAAATTTCCCATCCATACACAAGGGAAAATATCCTTTAGAAAGTCCGTCGACAGTTGATATACCAACTTTTCTTCGACTGAATTCCCCAGTCTCGCCTGTTTCCCCACCATAATCGATGGAAGGCGTAGTAGGAGGTGGTGGAGGCGCTCCTAGTGGAGGAGCTCCTGGTGGAGGAGGTGGAGGTCAAGTGAATGTCCCTCCTCCCAGATTATTCGCAAAGGTAGCAGCGAGATACGCTCCCCTTGTTTTACCCGTTCCCCTCCATGATTTGCCTGAAAACTACATCAAGAACTTCCTAAGTTTACTGGGGAGGGAGATCTAACCGCAACCGAGCATATAAATTTCTTTGACCAATTCGCTGACGTCTGTGGTATTGAACACGAGGATGTTTACTCGAGACTTCTTGTCCAGACCTTTGAAGGGCAGGTCCGAACTTGGTTTCAGAGCCTTCCTGCAGCTTCTATTCGGACATATGACGCATTGGAAGATGATTTCCTCGGACAATGGGGGGAGCGAAAAGATCACTTATAGTACCTTATCGAGTTTGGGTCTCTAAAGAAAAAGAACTCAGAAACAATTATGGAATTTATTTTGAGATTTAACAAACTCTATAATAAAATTCCAGCCACTGTTAAACCTTCCGAACCCTCAGCCAAAGTAACCTTTGCGGGAGCTTTCGAACCTGATTTTGCACTACTTTTGCGAGAAAGAAGAGGAGCCAGCCTAAATAGAATGCAAGACGATGCTGTCAAAATAGAATCTAATATGATGGCTTCAGGTAAGTTAAAGGCTAAAGTAGAAATAGTCAACTGTGAAAATAGGCGCTATAGGGAACCAGCAGGTCCTTTGGGTTCAAGTAGATACACTAATGATAGAGTAGATGATATGGCCCGAATAATTAAAGAACTGTCTAACAAAATCTCTAGGATGGAGTTGGATCAGGTTAAAGCTGATTCTTCTAATAAAAAGGACTTCAGGAGAAACCCAAATCCCCAAAATCAACAGAGACAAATAAAGAATGAAGATCAAAAAATACAAGCTCCACTAAAAATCAAAATTTTTATAGGAGCAAATGATCTCCAAGATTTCGGAGATTCGGAAGACGAAGTCGCGAATTTCGGTGATGAATGTTCGCAGCCATTTTTGACCAGGGAAGACTATGAGAAATCTTTAAATACCCCTCAACCGTCTAATGAAGATGAAGAAGGTGATCATACCAACCTCTGCGTATCTCACCCAGAAACATAAATGATAATGGCCGAGTTTCAACCAAAGTATAATCTAAGATCTAAGAGTAAGCCTACTTCAACAAATCAACCTAAGAAAATCCTTCAAAAAGGTCAAGTTTATGAACCTCCTTCGGAAGAGACCTTGTTACCCAGCAAGAAAACCAAGGTAACAAGCACTCAAGAGTCCGAGGCAAAAAAAGTTGAAACTCAGACACAAGAAATTGAACCAGTAGATAAAGTCAAGTCTACAACTAAGGTCACGAGTGATAAAGCGATTCATATGAATAAGTCCGAAAGAAAAAATGTGGAAGTCCAAACCAAAGAAACAGATAAGGTAAATACATCTTTCAGTCTTGAAAACGAATTAAACAAAATTAAGATACCGATTCCTTTGGTAGAATTAGCAAAAAATCTAGCTTATCGGAAGCAGATTGCCAAAGCGATGGGTGTCTACGATCTAGAAGGTCAGTCTAATGTTATCCGAGAAATTCAGTCTGATGTTATCAATCTGGAAGATGATAAACCTAACATCACCTTTGGCCCTCATTTTGAGGGATCCAAAGACAACGTCGCTCCTTTCTATATCACCCTGAACATTCACGATCAGTTACTGCATAACTGTATGTTAGATTCCGGGGCTTCACATAATGTTATGCCCAAAATTATAATGGATAGGTTGGGTCTCCAGATCACTAGGCCCTATGGAAATCTATACTCTTTCGACTCGAGAAAGGTTAAATGTATGGGAATGATAAAAGATCTGGTAGTTACCTTGGCTCAGGTCCCGGTCAAGAGTATCCTGATGGATGTGGTTATCGCCGATATTCCCCCCAAATATGGCATGCTTTTATCCAGATCATGGGGAGCCAAGTTGGGGGGTTCTTTACAATTGGACATGTCATATGCCACAATCCATGTTTTTTGTGGTCAGTTCACTCGTTTGTACAGGGAAACAAGATTAGCGTATACCATCAGTGATCCTCAAAACCCAAATAACTTTCCCATTTACGTTGCAGACCAAGATCTGGGGAATTGCATATTGTCATTTGATGATGGTTTAGATGGGTGTCCAGAAGAATTCAATATGAAGCAGGAAGATCTTAGCCCCTTGACAGAAGAGCTGTGCAATAATGGTATTTGGAAAATGTACTTCGATGATGCTTCGTCTTCTGAAGGAGCTGGTGCTGGAGTACTTTTAGTAGCACCTGAAGGTAAGTTCATTGTTCCTTTCTCATATCGTTTGCAGTGGGATATAGATTACACCAATAACGTATGTGAATATGAAGCATTAATCTTAGGTTTAGAGGCTGCAAAGAAGTTGAATATAAAAAACTTGGAGGTATACGGTGACGCAAAATTAATAGAAAGGCAAGTAAACCGACAATACCTAGCCAAGCATCCCAGACTAAGAACATACAGAAATTGTGTTTGGGATTTGATAGAGAATTTTTTCTCATCGGTGAAGGTCCATTTTATCCCTCGCGCGGAGAACCTACATGCCGACGCATTGGCCAAGGCAGCCTCAACCTTTTCTCCTCCCACGAACGTTAAACTAAAATATCATATTGAAATCAGATATAAACCCTCTATACCAGACAATGTCTGACACTGGAAGGTCTTTGAAGATGACGAACAAATTCAGAAATTTCTTATGGCAGTAGGTGAGTTCTCTGAAACTCATCCTGACCAAGAAAATCAAGACGACCCGATGTGGATTATGCAAGAGGGTGAAGATCCTGAAACCTTTCGAGAAAAAATAGCGGATCATCGTATGTTGGTCCTTAAAAACAACCAAATCCCGAAAGGCTTAATTCCTTTAGAAAGACTTTTTGATCAAAACGACATACCTGTGAAATCCACTTTGCAGCCCCAATCAGAAGAAGTGGAGGATTGCGACATAGGAACTGAAAAAGAATCCAGGATAGTAAAGATATCTAAATTCCTCCCTCCCAAGGTAAAAGACCAGTACAGAGACCTACTCAGACAGTATAAAGATGTTTTCGCCTGGTCCTATGAGGAGCTCCGAACGTATGATACTTCCATAATTGAGCACAAGATATCATTGAAGCCCGGGGTCAAGCCTTGTAGGCAAAAGCTCAGGCAATTTAACCCCCTTTTGTTACCCGTCATTGAAAAGGAAGTTAAGAAGCTTTTAGATGCGAAAATAATTGTACCCCTAAGGTACTCAGACTGGGTGGCAAATTTGGTCCCTGTCCGAAAAAAGAACGGAGAAATCAGACTGTGTGTGGATTTCCAAAACTTGAACATGTCCTCTCTTAAGGATAATTATCCGCTTCCCAAAATGGACCTTGTCCTAGAGAGGGTAGTTGGAGCAAATCGAATGTCTATGATAGATGGGTTCTCTGGGTACAACCAAATCGCCATGAACAAGCAAGACAGAGAAAAAACTGCTTTCACCACACCATGGGGTACATTCATGTATGACAAAATGTTGTTTGGTTTGATGAATGCAGGGGCTACATTCCAGCGCGCTATGGACATCGCTTTCGTAGGAGAAAGAGACAAGTTCGTAGTGATCTACCTTGTCAATTTGACGGTTTTCTCTAAAACCGATGAAGAACATTTGATCCATTTAAAACAGACTTTCGAAAAATGCCGCAGGTATGGCCTGTCTTTGAACCCGAAGAAATCACATTTCGCCATGCGTGAAGGTAAGCTTCTGGGACATATCGTATCTAAAGATGGGATCAGAATTGATCCTAAGAGGATTGAAGCAATAGAGACTATAAATATTCCCAGAAACGTAAAAGAAATTCAATCCTTCTTAGGTACAATAAATTTTTTATGAAGGTTTATTCCAAATTTTGCTGAGATTATTAAATTGATCACAGGAATGCTGAAGAAAGATAGCAGAGTAAATTGGACAACCGAGGCTAAGGCGTCGTTTGCGCATATTAAAAAAGTCATCAGTGAGGCACCTGTGTTAGCAAGCCCAAATTACTTGAAAGATTTCCTCATCTTCTCGTTCGCTTCTGAACATACTATCGCTGCGGTGTCACTGCAAAAGGATGACGAAGGTTTCGAACGACCGATCGCTTTTTTCAGCAAGAGCCTTAGAGACGCCGAACTAAAGTATGACATAATGGAAAAACAGGCATACGCAATGGTGAAAGCGCTGAAAGCATTTAGAACCTATGTGCTGCATTCGAAAATTATCGCGTACGTGCCAACCAGTGTTGTGAAAGATATATTGGTGCAACCAAATAGTGATGGAAAACGAGGGCGCTGGCTCGCCAAAATACAGGAATTCGATTTGGAAGTTAAGCCAACTAAATTCATAAAGGGGCAGGGTCTGGCCAAACTCCTGGCTGAGTCGAACCTTAGAGCTCTTGATATAAATTGCTTCCAAGGGGAAGACGAAGACGCACGCTTGCAAGGGTCGGATGACCAGGCAGATCCAAGCAAGGTCGAAGAAAAATTCATATCGTCAGGTTGGTATAAAGACATAGTGTTCTAATTGTTGAACCTGAAATGTCCAGATGGACTATCACCAGCCAAATGCAGAACGTTAAAACTTCATGCTGTAAAATATTGCATCGCCGAAAATCAACTATACTGGAAGGATCCACTCGGGTTCCTACTGGTCTGTTTGGTTGAGTCGGAAACTCCACAGGTTATAGAGGAATTTCACGAAGGGATCTATGGAGGAAACCATGCATGGAGAGCCACAACCTACAAGATCTTGAGGGCCGGGTACTATTGGCCGAAACTATTTTCGGATGTCAATGCCAAGGTGCGTGCCTGCAACCCGTGTCAACTATTCGTTGGTAAACAAAAACTTCCTGCACTACCACTCGTTCCAGTCAAAAATGAAGCCCCATTCCAACAATGGCGGTTAGATTTCATAGGGGAAATTAATCCCCATTCCAGTGCTCAGCATAAGTGGATCTTAACAGCCACAGATTATTTTACAAAGTGGGTGGAAGCCATTCCAACCAAAAGGGCAACAGACTCGGTGGTGATCAAATTTTTGGAAGATAATATCCTGTCAAGATTCGGGTGTCCCCGAAAGATTGTTACCGACAACGCCCAGGCCTTCAAGTCCATGGCTATGATTAGCTTCTGCCAGAAGTACAATATCGGTCTCGGCCATTCCACTGCTTATTATCCCCAGGGAAACGGGCTGGCCGAATCATCAAACAAGAGCCTGGTAAACATAATCAAGAAAGTACTGGATGAAAATAAAAGGTCCTGGCATGTACACTTAAAGTACGCATTATGGGGAAACCACATCAGCACTAAAAGGTCTATCGGCATGTCGCCTTTTCAGATGGTCTATGGGACAAATGCGGTTCTACCCATTAACTTAGCGTTGCCAGTAATGAAATTATGGCAGGATCAGAATGAAGAACCCAATCATGTAACAAGGAGAATTAACCAGTTGATCGAGGTTCAACAACATAGAGTGGAGGTTGATGAGAAAATGCATAAATACCAGGACGATATGAAAGCATTGTTCGACCTCAAGGCAAAAGACAGAGAATTCCTCCCAGGTGACTTAGTGTTAAGATGGGATACGAGAAGGGAAGAAGCCGTGAAGCATGGCAAATTTGATCACCTTTGGTATGGACCATTCAGGGTCTCGGCTTCAGAAGGAAAAAATTCCTTTCTTCTGGAAAATATTGATGGAGAAGTCCTCAGCACCCCGGTCAATGGGCGATATCTAAAGCACTACATGACGTAACAGTCGCAAAAAAAATAAAAAAAAAATAAAATTAAATTGTAAATAAATAAATTTCATTATGAGTGTTTTGTACATACTTATATTCTCGTTCAAACAGTTACTTTTAATTTTTGGTTTTTGTTCCTAAACTCTCAACACCTTTCCAATAAGATTTATATTTGTTTTTACAGGATTCCAGCTGCAGACGAACTAGCAAAAAAAATAATGTGCAGGTCGGTGTTGGAAATAGAACAACATAAAACAGGTGATACATAAGATAATTCACAGTTCACAAAGAAAGTGAAAAGAAAAGATAGAGGTGAGATTTCTTAATACACAGGTCATGAAAGGCTGTTTAAGCAAACTAAGGTAACATTTTTCAAATTGCAGTATAAAAGGTTAGATAACAAGATTATTTTTGGCTTCATAATCCTTGAATAAAATAATTTGAATACATTAAACCTAAAAACAGTCAGTCATAATACTTGTTCCTAAATATCTTCGAAAACCAGTCCCGAACTGTTGTGACCTTTTGTATATTAAGCCATCGAATTGCTGCCTTGATTTCTGTCTATCTCCGGGCCTAACTTTTAGCAAGTCACTATCTTCCCGAGTCCTTACGAAGGGGTAAAAGTTTTTTCGTTTCAAACCTCAGGGTTTTCGAAACAGATCTTGATAAGAAAGCTGGTCTTCACATCTACTTGAGCTTCTGCTAAGCGAAGGAACGTTTAGAGCGATCTTAACTGTCCTAGGTTTTTCAACAACGTCGAAAAAATGAAAGCTTGCTTGAACAAGATGTCCCTTAAAATTTTATTATTTTCCCCTGTCTCCCTAAGAACGAAGATGTTGTGAAGGTCAAAGGAAGATTGATACCGAGTAATCAAAATAAGTTGACAGACCTCTGATACAAAATATTACACAGATATCAGCCCTGATACAAACTGATTGCCCCCATCTTTGTGCTTTAAAAGTAAATTATAAGACAGGTGGTGAAAGGAAATTCAGAAATGATTACCCCCACCTAGTCCATGAAGACGATGAAAGGAAATTCGGAAATGATTGCCCTCGTCTCAGCGTTTAAACGCATAAATTTTTCCGAAGTGGTGAAAGGAAATTCAGTGAAAGGGGCCAGACAACTTCACCGAGGTACTGAACAGGCTCGCTGGCAGTGAAGCAATGTCTGAGATATCTGTAAGGCTATTAAACATGAATATCACTCTACTCTAGTAACCAATGCTTCTAAAAACCTGATCAATACTCCAAATTCAGACGGGAATTCCCTATTTAAAATTATATAATATCATTCTTTTGAGGCAAGCTGAGAATCACAAGATCTGTTGAATATCCTAGGGTCGTTTCGACTGTCTTAAAGCATCCCCAAAGTTAGTAGTGGGAAAGGGAAAGTTGTGAAAGCGACTTCATCCGTGTTTGGAAAGAGTATCTGAGTTTGAAAAAACTTCTTGAAGTATAAAACGAAGTTTTCCCTCCCTTCTATCTTTTTCCCTTGGAATTTTTCTCTATGTTTGAGCTTTTGACTCCATTTACCCAATGTTGGCACCTGGTCTACTGTTCTTCCCACCTCACAGGGAGACGTGATCCCTAGTTGGAGCCTATGTTGGAGCCGCTCTTGTTTTTAACTCTTTACAATTTTCAATTTTTGAAACTTGAAATCTAAAGTTGATTTTCTTTTTCCTTCCGAGATCTTAAAACTCTGAAATCTTGTTGCCTGAACATAAATGATTTTTCTACTTTCAAAGCAGATCCACTTTCGCGAGTATGTTCGCTCTTTTGTTTTATTTTGTGGTCTCGCAAGTCGGATGCTTTAATTCTTGAATTCATACTTCTCGAGTCACGAAATAGCGAGGTCATTTCTAATTTTCGCCTAAGACATTAACTAGGGTAAAACTTTTAACTCATGAGTAGACGTTGTCGGGAGTTCGCGTCTCGGCGTTCGTCAAACCTGAGTTTTTTGTTTTACAGCCACGAGAGCCGAGGACACGAGGTACTTTTGGGCTAACCCTGGTAAAAGACTAACCATGGTTAAAATTTGTTCTCGGCGCTTTGTCACTCGGCACTTTCTTTCATAAAGTTAAGGCGTCTAAAACCCCGACTCACGAGGTTGCGACATGATTATAGCAAGATTAATTAGTAGCCTAATCTAAGATTTTCTTCCCATAATTTGAGCCTTAATTATCGTCACATCGTGGTTTTGCGACTCGGCATACCATTCTCCCAAAAATCTGTCTTCGAAGTTCCGAGTCGCGATATGGCGAATAAATTAATTATATAATTAATGATGCTCCAAATCACGATTACTGTTAATTAAGCTGAAATTGGCACTCGTAGTCTCGCGAGTTGAAGAGTCAAAATGTAAAAAGGAAATTCACGATGCAACGAACAACGAGAAAATTATTTACGTTGCTAAGATTTGAAAATTTAAAATAATGCAAAATATGTCCCGCGCATCGAGGGTTGCACATTTCCCGAGGTAACTTTTTACTCTCCATACTCCGACTGACCATCAGACCACCAAACATTGATGACATTAATGGAATATTAGAGTGAATCTACCAATAATGAGATCGGATTTTACGCAATAAATTTTTTTCTAATTGTGATTTGATAGACCTATGTCGAAGAGTACAGAGTTTTCAAATATATACTGGAGTTTCATTTTATTTTAAACATTTTTCATAAGCGCACAGAGCTCACCTTTCTCCGAGTGAACTAATTTCTGCATGTATACACAGGTCTATCACAGAAGAGCGAAAACACAAGTTTCATCCATGGCTCCAAGGAAAGCAGCGAAGGTGAATATCGAGGTTGCAGGGCAAGGCCCGGATAATGTCTCCGACACTTCTCCCCAGAGTGGCGGCTCAGTCCCTAGCTGGTCGTTTATTTCAAATATTCTGCAATCTGAGTTGGTGAATTATTCAGACTCCGATGACAATGATAACGAAAAGGACGACCTGAACACTAAATACAAGATAATTGTTCAACCGGGAATGCACCGGGTTGCAACCACACCACGGTTGCTCCCATATTATGACATGATCCGATGGGCATTGGATCACATAGACCTACCCACCAGAACTATCATAAACGACCAACGGACCACGGTTGAGAATTTTAGACCAGAGCATATCCAAACCATGTATAAGCTCCCAACAACATCTGAATACACATATGATGCTGAATTCCTGGAGGGATTCAAAGAGAAGGAATGCACTCAATATGACAAAACCATGCCCAAATTGATAAAATATTGGGTTTCGCGCTCCGCGAAATTCAGAGCAAATGACCAGGGCATTTATTCAATCGCTTCGTTGGAGTCACAATATATGTATGTGGCAATGATGACATGTCGACTATTTGGAAAGGAGGATACATCGCATTTCTACATTGCGTGGGTACCTCTCATATTTCGGGTAGCAGAAGGTTGCTTATTTAACTGGGCAAAGATACTCTCGGTCAGTTTGTTCAACCGGATCACAGACTATCGGGAGAAGAAGGCAAGTGGGAGACCATCCTCTTTTTTTAGGTCTGCATATATCATGGACGCAATATGTTCCATGACACCATTCCCTTTGATGAACTGGGCTTGGAATCCAGCCCTAGACATGAGTACCACGACAAACTGTGGGAGAATAAAGCGGGAAAATTTATCTACGAAATATTCAACTGGGTGATGGTTCCCTTGCACATCGCTATTTTTGGTCGTTCACCACCTCGTATCTCAGACATCATTGCTGTAAATCTGAGTGGTATACCAGACTGGTATGTAGAAACAGAGTTTTCCTATTTCAGAGTGTTCGGGGCTACTGTTCCCCCGCTTGCGCTACCACTGTTCATCCCCGACAAGTTGGCCTGTCGCGAGATCGCCCGACAAACAATGATTGGTGGGGTGAGTAAAGAGCTCAAAGCATCTTCGAAGAAGGTATGGCCGTTTTTCCCTGTTCGGCTAAATTCTTATTCTTTATTGGATTTCGGGCATGCTAAAGCCGAGGCTGCAGCCCTGGAAGACCTGAGTTTGGTCTCCATTGAATATAAAAAACATGATCCTCAGAAAATTGTAAGCAACCATTTGGCAAATTGTGGGCTGAAGAAGTTTGAACACTAGTTTTCACCCTCGGATGACATTTTCCGAGGGGCGAGATCTTATGGGGAAGTGCTAGTCAGGATCTGATCCTTAGCACCTGAAGACATGGCATCCGTATTAAAATTCCAAGAACATAGACGAAGAAGCCTTCCCACTGTGTTGGGAGGTTTGGGTATTTCTGAGGATAAAAAGAAGGGTGCTGAAGGTTCTGAGGATCAAATTTCTAACCCCGAAAAACACCAGGAAGGGGAGCATGGGAAGAATTCCGAAGCAGAAGAAGAGACTACAGACCCACCCAAGGAACATAGTTCAGAGGTGGAAGTAAAAAACACAGACCCGCTAGAAACCCAGAATCCAGAAACTGAGACGAAGACCCCTGATCCTCCGAAGAAGCATGACTCAGTCGTCACACCAGGAAAGGCAGCGAAGCAGATCGGGGAACCCATCACTTCTGTCACCCCCTTGCAGTCAATGCAAGGAAATATAGAAGAAGGATGGATTTTCGGTGAGGATCTAATGCCTATCAGAGAAGAAGAAGTTCCTCCAAATGAGTTCTTCTTTGACAAAAAAAGAAAAGCAGTTGTGAAGAGGGAGGTTTACCAGGATGAAGGATCGACTGCTAAAAAGTTCAAAGTGATGACCGATGGAAAGAACAAAAAGAATGAGTAATTCGCCACAAAGATCGCAGGAACGCTAGGAGCGTATGCGTCGGCGAATAAATTCTCGGTCGGGATGTTAAGAAGTCAGCTCAAAAGAAAGAATCGCCTGATCAAGACTCTTGAAGCCAGAGTAGCTTCGGTCGCAGAAAGCGCTAAGAGTCAGACGAGTGGGGAAATAGAACAGGCCCGACTGGCTGATAAAAAGGAAATAGAAGTCCTCAAAACCAAGTTGGAACACGCGCATTCAGTGATCCAAGATGGTCGAATACAGGCGGGTCAGCAGAGGAATATGATCACAGAGCTACAGGCTCAGTTACAGGTCGCTGAAAGCAGGGTGATCGACGTCGAGGGGTTTAAATCCCGAGCGATCGATATTCGGAGCATGATCTCTTCTGTACAACAGAGTCTGCTAGACAAAGTGGGAGTGATTCGAGAAGATTGCCTGTTGATGCATCGAATTTCCGAGAATCTGACTGTCAGAGAAAGGAATGCAGAGGCTGCACGGGTCGCCTTTCAAGAGGCGGTGATAGTTACTAACAACAGATTTTCGGCAGGTTCTCCCAGACTCACCATCGCTGAACAAACTAGAGGTAATATTCACTTAAAGGATTGGGAACATAATATTACCTTAAGCAAGGAACATGCCCATAAAGTAACCAATTCATTAGAAGAAGCCTTCAATGCTATAGATGGCGAGCTGTTAGGGATGGAGAGTGGAGGTGACTCAAAGACGTTACGGCAAATGAATGTAGATCAGATTTCCCTCGATCTGAAGGAGAAGAATGAGAGAGATTCGACGGATATCTCTAAGATGGACAGGGTGGACATGGCTCAAGTTGACAAACACTTAATTCAACCTAGCGCACAACTAAGTGCCCTTGACATCATTGATGCACAAATGGGTGATAAGCTGCCACAGTTAGCCCGAGAATGCTATTTCGCCGAGGCCAGCTGTCAAGCGGAACCTTCGCAGCTTGTATCCCAGTTTGTGGAAAAATGTATCACATGCACCGAATCCACGCAAAGACAAGCACCTGACACCTCTTGAAAATAGAGTAGGAGAGATGGAGTGATTTCGCTCCTCTCGTTGGTAACTGAATTTATGAAACCGTTGAGTTTCTAAACTAATCTGCAAATTTGTATAAATAGACCACAAAAAGAAGAAGAAAGGGTTGGACCTTTTTGGTATTGATGTAATAGAGTTTTTTGCATTCGAGAAGTTAATATAAGCAAAATTTGAAGATTCTCGATTCTGTCATCTCGATGTTTGGTTCTTTTCTCATCGACAACTCAGGATGGTCCAGATCCGTAAGCAGTCGAAGGGGAGGTTTGCACTCCTCGCGTTGATGAAGATTGAACTCATGTGGACATCACTTTATTTTCCATTAGATCAATTAAAATTTCCTCTACTGAATTTTCCACAATGTTGAGCTCGTCCGACATGCACGCTCAAGATCAGATATCTCAGGTTGATGAACAATTTCTCAATGCAATAGAATGGATGGCAAGGTCTCAATAAGCATAACATAGTAACAATGAGTTCTCTTGTTGGCTCGGATACAATTCGCGAAAGTGTGCTTGGAGCAACAGTCAACGGGATAAGTAGGCAACGATGTAATGGATCCTTCCAATGGAAAAGATGCCTTCATCAATGAAGTTCTGTCCGTTACGACGCCATGCCAACGGTCAGATGACGAGCTTTCTAATCATAACTGCTATTCTAACTGTTCAGGAATGTCAATCTAACGGTTATAAATCCTCCAACGGTCATATGACTCTGCCATGGCGAAGTGCCAATTTGATTTGCTCTGATATTCCGACAAAGTTCGAATTCTAGAGACCTTCCTTCGGCGAAGTCTTCTCTGGAACTTCCTGTAATTTCTCCAACTTTGCTTTCTTCTTGCTGCGCTTTCTAGCCTTCTTCCCTGTGATCTGCGTTACTGGGTTCCTCTTCCCATTTTGATTCTTATCTCCTCTTAGCATAGTAACTTCGCACTGTTGATGGTATTTCGTAGGGTTCAAGGCCAATACTTCTTCTTTGTCTGGGGTGGGTGCTCTACTCTCTTGTATAGACAAATGTTTTAGGTCTGCTTGTGTTCTTTCAACTTCGACATCCATATTTCTGGTCCTCAGTAGCTTCAACTCGTTTTCTTGTTCTTCCAGTAAGTGTGCTATTCTCTTATCCCTGAAGTCTCTTAGTTCTTGCTTTTTCTGTTCTAGAGCTTCCTCTTCTTATTTTCTTCGGATCTGATCTTTCTTAATCTAGTTTTTTCCTAGTAACATAGAAAATGGGGTGTTGTTCTCAATAAATTTAACAACCTCAAATTCTTCTTCTGTCGAAGTGCCATGAGCGCTCATAAGTGTCTGGGTAAATCTTCCACATAGGGTTATCAACTTTCCTCTAAATAATCCTATTCCTCCCAATGAAGGAATCATAGCAGGCTTTCCTAAAATTTCCCAAGTTCTTTCTATCATAATATTCACCTGTGTTTCCTCATCCAGGACACAGTCTATGTCAAAGTCTCCTATTCTTGTTTCTATGCACTCTTTCTCTTTGAAGATCTATGATAAGTTGATATCTCTGTGGTCATTCAGGTTTTCTTTCATTTGTAGCAATACAGTCTCTAATTCTTTCTAGGGTTCTTCCATGGTCTCAGTTTCTTGGCCTTTATTTGGGTTTTCTTGTCTCATATTCATTCTTTCAACCTTAACAATCATTCTAGGGAAATCTAGAATGTCATGGTCCATAGCTTTATAACAAAGACAACTAGGTATTCTATCAGGGCAATCCTTAGCAAGATGGCCCAACCTTCTGCAACTGTAACAAAGGGTTAATCCTCTCTTCCTCTTAAATGACCCCCAACCTTTCTTGTACTGCACACTAGGATCGTGGTAGCTAACCTGCATAAAATTCTTCCTAGGATCCTGCATCCATTTGTTAGTTAAAACATTCTTTCTATGCATGGGAATAAGATATCTTTCATTATTTCTATCAAATCTATTCATATCAAATCTTCTTTCTTCTAACTGTGCCCTAGTTTTCAGACTAGGACAAAATTTATCAAACATACCTAGATCCATACTTTCGAAACAAAGATTTCCACTTATCTTACCTTTATCAAAGCACAAAGCTTTCAGATCTTACCTCTTTAATAATAAATTTCACTGATCTTACCTCTATCAGAGCACAAATCTTTCAGATCTTACCTCTTTTCTTCAGATCTGCCTCCTTTCTTAGCACAAAACTTCGTAAGTCAAGTAGAATACTGCGCACTAAAGAAACAAATCTACGCACATATCATTCTTTCTTTTCCTCAGTTCCCAACAATCATAGTTTTAGGTCCTGAAAACAGAACCATTTGTTGGCACAGGGGCAGAACCAGGGTTCAACACTTCAACAACGCACCAACAAAACCCTAACTACCGACCCTTTCAGCAACACTTGCGAAGCAGATGAAGTCTCACCTGAGGTAGAGGCAGGGGTGGTTGCATGACTCCAGTGTCTACAACCTTAGCTGGGACACAGATCTATGATTATAATACTCTAACAAATCACTTATCAATTGTCATTCATTAGTACTTAATCTTTGTGTACATCGCAGATAAACCCTAATTACAACACAACACAATATTCAACAAGATTCAACACATTCAAGCACTAAGAAAATCAACATAGATCAGATCTAACATCTAATTCACATCATTAGGCATAAGATATCATATTCATCTAAGAATACATCATTTTACTAAGAATTAATCATATGAACCATAAAACAACCACAATGCACAAAGCAAACACAACACAGGATATACATGGTTCACCCCCAACCTAGGGCTACGTCCACCAATTCTTCGTCTTCTTTAGTATATTTTGTCAATCATCTACATGCACAGAGCCATAAGGTCATACTCTACATAGGACAGGAGATCTGCGTGCACCTCACCAAATCCTCCTTCCCCGAGCTACGTTACAACACAAAGCCTTTACACAATATCTTATAGTCACTTGCACTTAGCCTTGCAAGTCTCACACAGTATGCACAAAGCATGTACAACTATCAATTTCCCTTGGCACCTAGCATCACACCCTTTTACACTCCTACTTACATTGCCTATATTTCTATTTATACATTAAAAAAGGGCCTAAATATGGGTAAACCCATGGGACGACATCCCTATAACCATTACATAAGACCAAAGCCCAAAAATCCCTAAACAAGGGGCGAAGATCCCTAGATCTTTGCTTCGACTTGCACTCCGCCTTCGACAACTTGTCGAAGTCCCAAAATAGGTCAAAACTGACCAAGGATATCCAAAAATTGGTCAAGGGCCAACAACCATGATGTTTCCAAGTGTTGGAAAAGAATGGCTTTGTACAGGAAGGTTATGGAAACCAGGAAGAAGTTAGGGCTTGAAGACCCTTCTCCACATGAGGAGAAAAGGAAGGGCAAGAAAACTTGGATGAGGAAAAACCATTGAACCCATTGCGACAAGGGTGGACATTATGAAGCCACTTGTTGGACCCTCCATCTAGAGTTGCATTACAAGTAGGACACGAAAGTTGGACAAGCACATGTGAAGGAATCAACCAATGAAGCAACTCAAAAAAGAATCCAACTACCGGAAAAGAGACATCTCAAGAAGAAAGGCCCATTCATCTTGATGACTAAAATGATGTAACTTTTTTTTGAGTTAGTTGATAGTGACCATTATTGTAAATCACTTGTTTCTTCTAAGACCCTAGAGCAGGGCACTTTTGTAAAAGTGATGAGATGCATAACATCACTTATTCATGCAACATAGTGATATTTTAGGCCTTTTGTTGAGGTCGTAGAGGGTATGGGTTTTGTTGTAAGTTAGACACACATGTATGATCTCATTATGTACACTTTTGGGGTAAAAAATTCCTTAGTGCGGAGGAATGGTCTAGGAGGATCCAGAAGGCCCAAAAATCAAAGATTTTAGAATACGATGAAAAGTGTGCCAAGTCGAAGAGCTCATCACAAGATTTCCAATGATGCAAGCGGCTCGACAAACAGAGCTAGAAGAAAGAAGTTATGGTTGGTCAAATTTGCAGTCAACCAAGTCAAAGTCAACCTATCCGTACAATTGAAGTCATCATCCATACTGCTAACTTCAACAACTGACTGTGTAGAGATGATGTCATCATGACATAATGTTGATGTGGCAACACGAGAGGTTGCCACGTGTCATGCATTTTTGACATTTATGTCTGCCAATTGGACCAGTAAAAAATTGCACATGATACCCTAGGAAGTGCCATGTGGCACCACTCGGGGGCCTCCATGTGGACCACACATAGAGAAACAAGTGGCATATACTAGGAAACTGACTGGACGAGGTCATCCTATTGCAGGGTGCCACATGGCCCAATCAGGTGGTGCCACGTGAAAGCCCCGAAAATCCCAATGAGGGCTAGGTTCGAACAAAAAAATAAAATATTTATATTGGGGCACCGATCCAACTGAAGACCCCCATTTTCTAGCGGTCAACAGTCCATACCTGGCGATGGGTCACATCTCACCGTAATCGTGCAACCATCATATCAAGCGGATGACACCAAATTTATCTAGCAGTTGAATGACGTGTTAAATGGTTTAACCATATAGTATATTTATACCATATATATATATATATATATGGTATAAATATATGGTAAATGAATATTACCCTTCTGCCATTTTAAAAGGGGAGCCCGCAGGTTTGACCTCGGGACTCCCCCAAACTTAGCACAAGCACTTAACCAATCTGCCAAATGGGCAGAGTTGTAAAATCTGCCCCAAAAATGTTATTTAAACGAGGCTTTTACCAGTGCTCAGGGGAAAAAAGGCATGCCTAGAGGCTGTACATGCTCGAAAATTTATGTAGAGACAGAGCATTTAATGCAGGTAGCAAGAATGTTGTACGAGGCAAAGAGCCTAGCAGGTACCTAGATGTGACTTTGTCCGTTTGAGATGATTTGACAATCATTTCTACATGATTTCTCTCCACGATTGCAATGGTGATGTCCGTTTTTTCATCCGAGCATCGATCATGAGGCTTATGGAAGAAAACCCAATGTAGGAATGATTCTTTTGTAGTTTTGGTTTCTTTATGAAATTTTGCAAAGGATGTATGCATGTTGTAGATTTCGATGAGCATTGAGTGCTACAGCAAGGCAACAAGACCCAATCTATTGCAAGAAACTCATCATATTGGCCTTTGCACACAAACCATGGTGGTTTTGATTATGATTGAATATGATCAATGGATTCAAAGAAGACCTTTTCCAACCATTGTGATAGAGTCCATGCTATGCCATTGCTTGCAAGAGATCAACCTTCATCAGAAGAGATCCTCTCTTTATGGAAGAGACATTGCCACTTGTTGTGAAAACTGAGACCCTTTGTATTGTCAGAGGATAACATATCATTGCCAATAATGTGATAACTTATCCCTTGTATTTGTTCAAGGAGATCGTCTCTTGATAAGAGGGACATGGCCACATACTTGTGAGAATTGAACTCTTGACATTGATTAAGAGCAACCCTTTTCAAGGAGAGATATTGTCACATGTTGATGTGAGTATCGAGCTATTTTCAATGTAAAAGATAATTTTTGAAGAAGATAATGAAGTCGCTACGCAGTTGAGCGGAGCCCAGAGACGTATCCCACCCTGGGTGAACTCCGTTAACAATTGGTGATTCCTTGTCCTTATGGTTGACTGCTTATCTCATGTTTCCCATGCTTCCTTATTTCCACATTTAATTTGTTGGATGAATTAAGTAATGGTATATGAGATTTAATAAGCTTCTTTATCAATTTTTATTCAATTTGGATTCAAGCCTCTTAATCACTTCAATCTCACCTTTTAATGCTATCAAGTTCAATAAAAATGATCTTAAATCTGACCTTTAATGAAGTGGCATAGAACCGAGTAAATATTGGTAACAAGATCACCCCAGATTCAGATCATGGAGAGTAGTGGGTCATATAGTGACTCACCACCCTTAGATATTGGCTCTCACATACTCAGAACCTTGGATGATGGAAAGATGGGATTAGTTTGAGAAAATGTAGTCATGATAACACACATATGGGCCAGAAGCCCCACAAGTTGGGCAGAGTACCCTAGGGCCTATTTACACATAGGATGGAGGATTTTGTAGAAGTTGTGACTCAAGAATTATTCAGAGATGATATGCAACCCTCTTCTCATTAGATGCAACTCATTGAGGCCCTTAACATCACCCTCTTGACCTTGACGTCACCTTCTAGGGTTTGATGGATGGATGGGTACCGGGGATGATTTGGCATGAACTTGGGTGAGGTGACACCTCACTTCACATCTACTTCACCTTGGAGGATGTCATGTTACCTTTGTAGGCCTTACCTTAGCCTTTGGAGGCTTGACATCACCCTACTAGGCCTTGACGTCTCACACGTGTGGGAATTTTGATATATTTTTTCATTTATTACACATTGTAAAGGTTAAATGAGGGGTCGACCCCACTTGGATTGTAAATTTGTTATGTTATGTGGACAAAGTGAGACACTAGGCCTCATATAAAAATCCTAGCCTCACTTCATTTTAAATCATCATGATCTTTCGCTCACCATTTGTGGGTAACACATCTGAATTTTTCGCCCTTTAAGGGTCACTATCTCTCTCTCTCTCTCTCTCTCATGTGCTTGGTTTGGAAAGGTCTCTTGTGGATGGATTTTTTGATTTTGGATGGATATTTATGCAATTAGGGTTACATTCTCTTTATTTATTGAATGAAGTAAGTAAATTTCTGCAATTTATTTTCATGTTATTAATGTTTATGGTGAAATTGCTATTTGTTGCAAGGAATCGTGTTTATTGAAACCTTAAGAGAGGAACATAGGTGATTATTCCTCTCTTAAAATTAGTTAATTGTCCTTGCTAGGGTTACTACCCTAAACCCCTAAAGTGCTAGCACTTTAGGATTTTATCCATAGACTTTTGATCTTTTACCTAGTTGAAGCTACAAGAAGGGAGAAACAACTTCTAGGGCCCAAATGTGCTTGCACCCTAGAAGTTATTCTCCTCAAGATCTAAGACCTAAGGCCCAAATGTGCTTGCACCTTAGGGTTTATATCTTACTTCTTGGTTTCAAGTAGGCCAAACTTCAAGCTTAGTTTCATTTGAAAGACTCGATAACCCCTAAAGGCACTAGTATTAAAGCATTCTCATGGTGAATTGATTGATGAACTCACTCTCCCAAAACTCTCAAGCTTTATACTAACTTCACCAACACTAACATTGGAAAAATCACTAAATTTCTTGCTGCTATTATAAAACGTTTTCTACAACCATCTAAATCACTTTAATTTGTAGCATACACACATATAAAGGTGGCCTAACTCATTCAAAAGTTTCCTCTAGCAATTGGATAGTATTCTATTGGTTGCATGCTTAAGTTTAGTGGTCAATTTTGGAATTTCTAAGAACTTGTTATTGCTTCTATTACAAATTACTTGTTGTTGTTATACGACTATCTTACTGCTGCAATTTGCAACATCAATAGCAATCTAACTTGTCTAGTGTCTAAAAGAGGTGTTTATTGCATACTTTGACTTAGAAATTGTTATATATATGTTGCAAAGTCTTCTTATTCTGGGAAGTTACCAAAATCATCTTCAAACATCTTCTTTTATGTGACCTAGACCAACCGTTCGGTGATCAAGACAAGGGGTGGTAGACTTGGCTACTATACTTGCTATTTGATCCCTTGAGGTCACTAGAGAATCCTCCCTTGTAGTGGACCTCTTCCATCACTAAAACGAGGGAAGATCACAACAACATTCATGATGAGGGAAATGTAGGGAAAGGCGACCAAGATAACCTTAAGGTCCTTAACAATGCCACAAGTATTGACAGGTTGAGAATCCACTCCACACACATTTCGATAAGGTCGTGAAATTTTAGGGCCAAGTTGTTGCATCGGTCTTAAGGGCATGATATTCATGGAGGCACTTAAGTCTAACATGCAATTATGGAAGGTGAACTTGTTCACTAGGAGAGAGATGGAGAAGGGTGTATTATTTCCATTCTTTATACCAAGATTTTTTTAGCATGGAGCACTATAGGAAGATCCTCTTTGTCTTGAGATTCTTCAATGCTAGGATATTGTGGAGGTACGAGGTTCTCAATTTTTCCTCTTGAGTTTTCTTCATCGGGACTTGTTGACGATAGAAGGTCATTAGGGTTGAAAATATCCAACTCATCATTATATCCCTTGGAGATTGTTGGCATAGCAATGATAGTCTCCTTCTCAAGGGATTCATCTTCGTCTTCCAACTCCTCACTCATGAGTGATTGGAGTTGTATTTCAGTTTCCCTAGCAATATTCACATTTTCGATGTGCCATTTTTTCTTAGTGATGGGGCGTGGTTCTTCATGAGAGGGACCCACCCATGTAATATCACACATGTCTTGTTGGTAAAGGGAACATCTTTCATCTAGGGAACTTACTTTAGTCATGAGGGTCCTTTGGGATTTCGTAAGGTTTTTAATCTTTTGTTCAATAGTGCTTTCCATGGGAGGAACATCAAACTTGTATGAACCCATATTGGTTTCTATTTGGGATGAAAAATCTTGTGCCTCCTTGAGGGTATTAGGGAACTTGTTCCTAAAAAAGAATTGAAACTGCCATTGTAAGGAATTTAGATACCATAATAAAGTGATTCCTTCTTTGGGTATAATGTTGAGAGGAAATTCTTCTACCAAGGCATCAGATATTTTGTTGAATTCTCTTATAGACTCTTGTTCATATTTATGGATTTTTTCAAATTGGGAGAAAAGGAAAGCTTGGTCCTTTCTATCACCCCATATCCTTATGAAAGAACTCTCAAAGTCTTCCTATATTTTTATAATCTTGCTTGGGAGTTGTCATACCATGCCCCAACTTCCCCTACCAATGAGGATGAGAAAAGCCTCATGATCACATCCAAGTGTTGGGATTTTACTTCATTTTCCCCATACTCATCATAGAATATACTCAAGTGATAGTTGGATTTGGTATCGTCAACACCAAAGAATTTAGACAACCAAGAGCTAGCACCCATAGGCATGTCATGGGGAAAACCACAAATCCTACTCATGTCCAAGGGTTTGAAAATATTGTTGGATTCCCATTTCAGAAGAGCCACAGGGGAAATGTATTGATTGTTATAATGAAGCCTAGTACGGGTTTTAATCAGTGGAGTAGCCAAATGATCCCTCCAAGAGGATCATCTAATGAAGGTGAGGGAACTACTGCCAATGGAGTCACCATGTAAACTTGTAATATAAGGGATTCAGGAAAAGTTTACCAAATATTTTTCGTGAGGAGAATCACTCAATCTTCCTTGATGACAATTCCAAAATGTGATCGTGGGATTTGTACTTCTGCAAAGCCCACCGTAAGATCCCCAAATATTGCATAACAATGGAATAAACTACCGTTGTCACCTTACTAGGATCTTCCCTTGTTTTAGTGATGGAAGAGGTCCACCACAACATAGGATTACTTGGTGACCTCAAGGGATCAAATAGAAATTTTAGAAGCCAAGCCTACCGCCCCCTATATTGTTCATTGATTGGTTGGTCTAGGTCTAGGAAAGAGAGATTGTGATGTAGTTTGTTGCACCTACCCGGAACAA
The DNA here is from genome assembly GCA_009831015.1 of Picea engelmannii. NCBI lineage: Eukaryota > Viridiplantae > Streptophyta > Pinopsida > Pinales > Pinaceae > Picea > Picea engelmannii. The sequence goes on from ML810972.1 coordinate 68,454, forward strand.
GAACACTTTGCATATATATATGGCTGTTGCAAATTGTAGCAGTAAACCAGTCTTATAGCAACAATGAATAATTTGCAACAACAACAACAATTAGTGCTCATAAATGTAGCAATTTAACATTAAAAGCAAGCATTCATCAAGCACAAAATTATGAATTGCTAGAAGAAATTTCTAAACAAGTTAGGCCACTTTTAAATGAATGTATGCAACAATTTAATGTATTTTAAGGTGTATGTAGCAAACATTTATAACAATATAAAATAATATAGTGAGTTTGCTAGGGTTAGATTTAGTAGAATACTTGAGAAATTTGATAGAGGGGTTTTATCAATTTCTTTCACCAAAAGAGTTACTTCTAGAATAATTACTTTATCATTATAGGGCCATGGAGTCTCAAATGCATCCAAGCTTGAAGGTTGATCTACTTGAAACCAAGAGGTAGAGTCTAAACCCTAAGGTGCAAGCACATTTGGGACTTAGGCTTTAGACTTTGAGGAGAAGGACGTCTATGGTGAAGGCACTTTTGGGCCCTAGATATCATTTCTCCCTTCTTTTAGCTTCAACTAGGTCAAAGATCAATTGGATAGGGTAAAAATCCTAAAGTGATAACACTTTAGGGATTTAGGGTTCTAACCCTAGCAAGGAAAATTCACAAATTGTGAACAAGTAAAACTTTGTGAGAGGAAAAATAAATTATGTTCCTCTCTTAGGGTTCCAACAAAACAAGACTTCTTGCAAAAAAATAGAAATTTCACCATTTGCATCAACAATACATCAAAGAATTGTAGAAAATTACTTATTTCATCCAAGAAACAAGAGCATTTGACCCTAATTGTAGAAATATCCATCCAAAATTAACAAACCATAGACAAGAGATCCTTTCCAAGAACAATGCATGAGAGAGAGAGACCAATAAACCCAAAGGGGCTGAAAAGTTTGAAGTACTCCTCAAAATGGTGAAAAGAAGATGATCCATTGAAAAGAACTAGCACTGGCCTTCTTATATGAGGCTAGTGCTACACATTTGTCCACATAACATAACATTTGTTCAAATTATGTGGGGACAACCCCTCATTTTCTCTTTAAAAAATGAAAAATACATCATAATGAGCCACATGTGTGAGACTTCAAGCCTCCTTAGGCAATGAGGGGGCCTTCAAAGGCCACATGGCACTAATCCAGAGTGGAGTGGGGGAAAATGATTCCTCTCCCCACTAAAAATCATGCCAACCATCATCAATACCCCAAAGCATCCACCAAACCCTAGAAGATGACATCATCATCAAAATAGGTCTAACGTCCAGGATCCAGGTGTTGCATCCATTGTGGAGGTGTTACCCCCCCATGCCTAGGGCTAAATAGAGGAGATCATGACACATGGACCAAAATGGTGAACATGATCTCAACCATGATGATGATCAACATGTCCACGACGACAGCCCAAAACCCCCCCTCATTCACCTTATAGCTATAGGTCAACCAAGGCTCATCACATCCAATCAACCCAGAGTATGGGAGATCGTAAGCCATCGTCACCATGAGGTATGCTAGTCCTTCTTTCATGAAAAGTGTTGTGCTTAATTTGTTGGGAATTTGGATATGGATCTTTGTTTGAAGTTGGATAATGGATCACTGTTCTAGGAAATTGTGTTAGTTGCCTTGTTTCACCTTGGTGTTCATCTTCTATGCCCTAGTTACGTGTTGTCACTACCCCAGAAAAAAAGGGGTACTACTTGGTGGCCCTCACAAGGGTAATGTTCCTTTCTCGACCATACTTGAGACTTTCCATATTGGAGCCTCTCATAGTGTACTAAACTTCGGTAATGGGTCATGGTCCATTCTCCCATGAGAAGAGGGGATGAAGGCCCATAAGTTGATTGCAACTGTTAATAAAAGAATAAGAAAATTGTGCTAAAGAAAGAAGGGAATGATGGTGAAGGATTAACAAAATCCAGTCTAAACTTGAGCTCTAGCCTTTCAATGCTCACCCCGGTCCTAAATAACAATGATATAGCTTGAAACCTTATAAAAAGGGACTTGAAAATAAGGTAAAGATGACTAGTAAGATTGGTGATACAGGGGGATTGGAAAAACTAGTGTCTAAGAATGAGGTAACTCAGGAGAAAGCACATTATCCACAAAGGTGCTCATAGAAATGGATTAAATGACACCATAAGACATGAATTAATCCCTAAAACCATACCATCTTCACACTTACTCTTGAAGGGTTTATGTATTTATTTCTTCCCTTGGGACCTATTCCTCTACCTGGGTTGTTTTATTTCCTATCTAGATGGCACACCTAATAGGTTTGGATGAAGGCCCTCCCATACTTAAACTTGTCAACTCACATGGGGTTCTGGGCTGGTGTGATGCTTGAAGGGGATACCGAGGTGGATTATCTTCAATGGATTATATCTTAAGTTACAACTTACTTTGCATACTTTAAGGACTGATGTTTCTTGTGAACCCTGGCTAATCTTGTCTTATACTTTGGTTTGTTTTGGATGGCCCTGACATAGTTCTTTGAGGGATGTCTCAGGCTTGTACCCAGGACGTTGTGCCTTATTTGTAGGACCTTGGCACATGTGATGGGGAGTAGTGGGTCAGTGACTCACCTCCCTCATACACTATCTCTCATATCCTTGTAACTTTGGATGATGGACATATGGGCTTGGTATGAGTAGATTCAATCATGATAGCACATAGACGGGATAGAAGCCCATAGGCTGAGTAGAGTACCCCAAAGCTTATTTTTCACCACGATCATGGACGTTGCAACAACATATAGTCTAAGACATGACGAACATGAGATGCAACTCTCCATATCCTAGACACAACACCTGGATCTTGGATGATAGCCCTATTTTGGTGATGATGTCACCTTCTAGGGTATGACACAACTAGGGTTTGGTGATTCCTAATGGCACACATGATGTATGGCATGAATTTCATTGAAGAGAGACATAACTTTCTCCCACCTTGCTCTGGATTGATGCCACGTGGCCTTTGGAGGCCTCCTCCTTTCCCAAGAGGCCTTGACATCTCACATGTGTGTCTCATTATGATTTATTTATTGCATTTTATCAATTGTAAAGGTTAAATGAGGGGTCATCCCCACTTGTATTTTGTTGTCGACATATGATGTGGAGAAGTTATGTTAGGGTAGCCTCATCTAAAAGGCTAACCCCCACTTTCATTTTATCATCATCTTTCCTCACCATTGTGAGAGCTACTTCTGAAACTTTTGGCCCCTAAGGGACTATTGGTATTTCTCTCTCATGCGCTATGCTCGGAATGGATCTCTTGTGGATGGTTTTCTGATTTTGGATCGATATTTCTTTAATTAGGGTTAAATTCTCATGGTTTATTGGATGAAGTAAGTAAATTTCTGCAATTATTTGTTATGCTATTGATGTTTATGGTGAAATTGTTATTTTGTTGCAAGAAGTATTGTTATTTGAAACCATAAGAGAGGAACATAAGTGCTTCTTCCTCTCACAAGGTATTATTTGTCCAAAATTTGTTAATTTTCCTTGCTAGGGTTAGAAACCTAAGCCCTAAAGTGATATCACTTTAGGATTTTATCCCTAGACAATTGATCTTTGACCTAGTTGAAGCTACAAGAAGGGAGACACGACATCTAGGTCCCAAAAGTTCTTTCACCCTAGACATCCTTCTCCTAAAGATCTAAAGCCTAAGGCCCAAATGTGTTTGCACCTTAGGGTTTATATCCCACCTCTTTGTTTCAAGTTGATAAACCTTCAATATTGGATGCATTTGAGACCCCATAGCCCTAGAAAGGAACTAGTCTTGAAGCAACTCTTGTGGTGAAAGTGATTGATAAAAAGTCTATCTCAAAACTCTCAAGTATCCTACTAATTATACTAACTCTAACCCTAGAAAACTTACTATATTACTTGTTTCTGTTAGAAACATTTTCTATAGCCATCTAAAACTGCATAAATTTGTTGCATACACTCATCTAAAGGTGGCTTAACTCACTCAGAAATTACCTCTAACAATTGGATAATATTCTATTGGTTGTATGCTTAATTTTCATGGTCAATTGTGGTATTTTTGAGCACTAATTATTGTTGTTGTTACAAATCATTTACTGATGTCATATAATTATTTACTGTTGAAAATTCGTAACAACGATTGCAATTTATCTTGTCTAGTGTATGAAGAGGTTATTTTTTCATACTTTAGCTTGGTAATTGTCATATATATGCCACAAAGTTTTCTTGTATCATGCAGGTACACAAATCACCTTTAACGTCTTGCTTTTTCTATACCTATATCAACAAACCAATGATCAATATAGGGGGCGGTAGGCATGGCTACTAAAATTTCTATTTGATCCCTTGAGGTCAACAATGAATCCTCCCTTGTGGTGGACATATTCCATCACTAAAACAAGGAAATATCCTTTTTTAAGGTGAAAATGGTAGTTCCTTCCATTGTTATGAAATATTTTGGGATCTTGTGGTGGGATTTGCACAAGTACAAATCTTGTGATAATAGGAGGGAGATGCATCTCAACTCTACAAGGTCTTTGGCTGTCTGTTGCTACAACATCCCTAATCTAGTGGGTAAATAATCTCTGTGGTACTATGCCTATCCTATGAGATTCCATCCCATATGTGTGCCATCGTGACTAAATCTGCTCATACTAAGCCTATTTTTCCTTTGTCCAAGGTCCCAAGGATGTGAGAGTTGATGTATGTGGGTGGTGAGTCACTGGATGACCCACTGCTCTCCATCACATGTGCTAAGGTCCTACAATAAAGGCACAACATTCTAGATGTAGGCCTAGGGCATCCCTTAAAGAACCATGTCAGGGCCATTAAAAACAAAGCAGAGTATAAGACAAGTTTATCCAGGGTTCACAAGAAACATTCGTCCTTAAAGCATGACAGGTAAGCTACAACTTAAGATATAATCCACGCAAACAATTCACTTATGTATCTTGTTCAAGCATCACACCAGCCTAGGACCCCATGTGAGTTGACAAGTTTAAGTATGGGAGGGCCTTCATCCAACCCTTTTAGGTGTGCCACCTAAACATGAAATAAAAATAACCTAGGTAGAGGGATAGGTCCCGAGGGAAGCAACAAATAAATAAACCCTTCAAGAGTAAGTGTTAAAGTGGTATGGTTTGAGGGATTAATTCACGACTTATGGTGTCATTTAATCCATTTCTATGAGTTCCTTTGTGGAGGGTGCACTTTCTCTTGAGTTACCACTTTCTTAAGTGCCATTTTTTTCGAACCCCTTTATTTGCCTTTTTATTTTCCCTTTTATCATATTTTCAAGTCCCCTTTATAATGTTTCAAGTCATAGCATCATTGCTTAGTACTAGAGTAAGCATGGAAAGAGTAGAGCTCAAGTTTGGACTAGTTTTTGAGATTCCTTTGCTATCATTACTTTCTTTCTTTAGTATCATTTTCTTATTCTTTTAGTAGCAGTTGCAATCAACCT
>ML810972.1:95079-129899 GCA_009831015.1 Picea engelmannii
AATCTAATAATCATACATACCTTCATCCATTTCACAGGTTGATCGCATTACTTTTCAGGAAGTGCGCCAAATTCCTTGAATCTTTCAAAGACATGACCTTTATTCTTCAAGAAGTACACCTAAGCATACTTGGAAAGGTCATCAATGAAATTTACTATCCTCTGAAATCACCATTTCCTTAATAGTTATATGATCATCATTAGTAACAAATTGAATAAAGATGGAATGAAAATCAAGTTGGGTATACCATTATAGTTTCCTTCTGTTATCCCCATTTTGTGGGATAACTAAAGAGATTATGTCTCGAGGCCCTCAAGTTGCAGATATGGAGTGCCGAGAGACTACATGACCAACATTACCCACTTGCACATATGGAGACCCTCCTCACCACCACAAAGGTCATATATTTTCAGATGGCATCCACCACACCAGCTGGCTTCCGAGGAACTAGGCCTTGCTCCATGAGGTACAAGTCTGGTATTATGGTGAGTGTCATTTCAATATTTGAGGAATTTGAGTATGTTGTATCTTACATTGCTTTAGATTTCATGACATATGCTTGGATATTATTTCCTTTTCCCCGTTTCACCTTGGTGGTTGACATTGTGCCCTAGTAAGTGGTCTTCCTCGAGAATGGGTTTGGTACTAGGAAATCCCTTGAAAATCCATCATACCATTCCCAACCATACTTATCCCTTTTCATCATTGAAACCCACCATTTCCTTGTCTCTTGGGATTTTAGGGTGTATTGACCCAAGAAGGGGTTGTCTGTCATTGTATGGGAAGAAGGGGCTGAAGGCCCAAAGGGATCGTTGTTGGGTAAAAGATAAAATCCTATATATAAACCTTCCAGATGCTTCACCCAGGGATCCCCCAAGAAAGTAATGAAACACTTATCTGTAAGAAAAGGGGGGATCAAAAGAATAGGGTTAGCTAGGGGATAGGAGGTCTCATAATGAGTTGGCCTATCATGATCATGTGTATCTAGTGGTATTACATTATCATCACATGTCCACCTAGTCATGGTAGTGGCTCTTAGTTGCACAAATGAGAGAAAGGGGGTCTCATCATGAGCCAACCTTATCATTTCCGGAAGATATTTGTGAGTGACACTATCATTATTTGGACACCACGCTAGGACAATACCCTTCAACTCATCCTTAAAACATGAAAGAAACAAAGAATGGAAAAACGATGGGCTTGGAAAAATTGCATTGAAAACGAAGGTAACACACACCCTCTACAAAGGCACCCATGAATGAGACACTGCAACCCCTTGTATGTCATCAACCCCATGCCCATTGAGTCTTGATCCTTAACTAATTCATCCATTTTACATGGATTAGAGAGGGATCACTTGGGAAACACTCCTTTACCTAGGGAAGATCTACCCAATAGGACACCTCGTCAACCCTCCCATATCCAAGCTTGGCAAGTTGCATAATTTCTTTGAGAACTTACTTGTTTGACAGGGTAATATTTGATGGACATGCTTACGTGGCTCATTTATTGACTTTATTTACTCATCATGATATTTTGACTTGATATCCTTGGAGGGTGTGCTTATTTGTCTTTGCAGGACCTAGTTGGTGGAGAGTTTTGGAGGAACAAGCCTAGCTTGGGCTTCCATGGGGATTGAACCCCACAGGTTGGATGCCAAGGGCTCGCATGTGGGATGGGAGAGACATCACTTCGAAGGCCTAGAAGGCATTGTGGACAACATGACCTATCCCTCACATGCCAAACGTTTTTCCTAGGAGAGGAAAAACGTCACCTTTGGAGGTATGGCGTCATCTAGGAGGGCTATGGTTTGGTGGTGACGTTATTATTCATTGACACAAGGAAGTTTTGAGGAGAATGGGGCTTTGACCATGAAAAAATGACCTAGATGATTGGAATGTGGCTTTGGAAATCCTAACTACACTTATCCAACACCAACAATTTGCTCCTAGTGTCAAAATGTCCCCTAAAAGTGTGACATCACCTTAAGTTAGGGTTTATTTTTGTGTAAAAGTAAATTTTAAGTGAATTTTTTAATACTATTTGTGTAAAGGGGAAATATTATAGTTTTTTACCACTATTCTTGTGGTTTACCCTAAAATTATGTGGACAAACTCTTTTGGTGACAATTTGTATAAATAGAGATCATATATAAGATCTCATTTCATAACATAACTCTCCCATCTTGGAGAGGTACTTGGACTAGAATTTTCACTATCTTTAGATATTTCTCTCTTTTTCTCTTGTGTATGTCTACTTTCTTGGTTATTTGGTTGATGAAAGTGATGCACTATCCTTGGAAGGCTCTTCTTTGCTATTGTGGTGGTTTATCTTAGCACTTTCATTGAATTGGTAAGGCTTTTTACATTGTGCTGCCATTTGTTACTCAAGTCAAGGTTGTTTTGATAGAGCTAGGTGGGAAGTATAAGGGAATACACACCCACCTTAGCCTCAATCACTTTATGCTTAAATTTTATCTGTTTAACAAGGGTTTGCTAAGAGAAGTATAAGTGCATACATCCTCTTAGCCTAAACCCTAGCTAGGGATACTTGCCTTGGGTAGTAAGAGGATTTATACCCCCAAGGAGGTAGTACCTTTATCTCTTTCATTTCTTGACTCCACTAACCCAATCATTAAAGGCACTAGTCATCACTTGTTGTATTGGAGATATAAAATTGGTGCTTTGGGAAACGTGGAATTTTTTGATTTTGGAGTTGTTCCTAGTGGAATCAAATCAATGCTATAAATGATTGCTTGAGCCCCTAGGGAATTTCATTTCTCCAAGTATTTCTTGTTTCTGTTACAAATTTAACCTACAACCATTAGGGATGTAGAAAACCCTAACCAAACTCTTCAATAACTCCTAATTTAACCGTTGAAAATTGCCTAAAATCTTCCCACATAATCTACTAAGTACAACACATATTTTGGAAAGTTTTGAGCAAGTTTTAGTGGTTAAATATCTTTCTGTAATAACAAGTTTTTTACAGACATAATGCTGATAAATATCACCACAGTTAGCTTTTTATGACATCATTGATTTTTGCGCTAAAGTCTTGTTCTATCATTGTTGAGCTAAACTAGTTTTTACTAGCTTGTCTTGTGCTTATTCAATTGGACTTTTAGCACTTATATTGCATCCCTTATTATTGTTTATGTGCTGATATATATCAGTGATTATTTCTGCAATTAGGGACAACAATATTAATTTTCTTGTCCACCTAACATTACTATATGCAAGTGTGGCTTTTCTTGTGTCTCGGGCAGGTACAAACACCCTTTGCAAGCATCCAAAGACTTGGAAACCTTAAAACACCCGAATATGAGTCATCAAATCCATATTTCATATTCCATCATTGACCTTTTGGGGGGTACTTCTCTTCTTTCCCTTCCATCCATCTCAATCCCCCTAGGGTCACCGAGATCACCTCCTTGGAGTGACCCAGTCACCCTCGAAGTGAGGGACCTATATCGAGGTGACATTGGGTATAGTATCCCTTAGTTGTTTCCATTTTGGTGGTTGGGTCAGGATTTTCCCAACCTAAAACTTGTGCGATAACACCTTCTATTCATAACCGATCTCCTCAAGATTGGAATTTGAGGTTCTTCCTCTTCTAGTTCATATTATTCTATTGCTTCACATTCTTCACCCTCCAACTCAAACTCTATTGTCTATAGTTCATATTATCTTAGTTGTACTTCCTATTTTGGAACAACTTTAACCTCTCTAAATACTACATCACGACTATAAGCAATCTTCGTTTTTAATGGGCTTCAAAGTTTATAACCTTTTATACCATCTTTATAACCAATAAAGATACAATTTTCATCTTTTTTATCCACTTACTCCCATTTAACTTTATAATATGCACATAAGCATCACAACCAAAAAATCTAAGTTGTTTAAGAGAGAGTTTCTTACCAATCCATGCCTCATGCAGAGTTTTAACTACCAATGCTAATGCAGGTGACTAGTTTTCCAAGTAACATTTAGGATGAACTGCCTCTACCTAGAATTCATGTGATAACCTTGCACCACTAAGCATACTTCTTTCTTTTTCCATCAACATCATGTTCATTCTTTCTACAACTCCATTATGTTGAGGTGTGTATGGAGTAGTCATTTGCCTTTCTATCCCACACTTATTACATAATTCTTCGAACTCATTTACGCAAAACTCTCCACCATTATTTGTCTTCAACACATTTATTTTCTTATCTATTTGGTTGTATACAAGAGCCTTAAACTCTTTAAATTTACCAAAAACCTCAGTTTCTTTCGTAAGAAATCGACCAATGTGTTCCTCTAGAAATCATTTATGAATAAAACATAGTACCTAGATTTACTAGTGATGGAAGAAGAAAAGGTCCAAAGACATAATTGTGTATCAACTCCAAGATTCCTTTTGATCTTATAGAACCAAATTGGAATCTCACCCGATTTCTATTTACCATATATACAATGTTCACAAAAATTGAAATCTAATGAACAATCAAACACACCTTCAATCTAATGTGCTTCTCTTTATTTTCTCTATTTCAAGGTGAGTGGAAGAGAAATTAAGACTTGCTATGGTGCATATATACCCTTTAAACAGATTGCTCACAAACAAAATTCATTTCCTTTCAACAATTTTGGATGCTTCGATAGTCCCAAGATGACAACACTAATTATTTTTGAAATGGGAGGAGTGTAGTGGATAGAAAATTATCTCCTAAATGATTAAATGATTTGAGTATGAGGGTTTTCAAAGTTAGCCATGATATTGCTTAAACTTTTTGGAAATAAATTGTGTGAGAGTTTATGAAACGTTTGACGTTTGTGGATACTCCACCCATCATCAAGGACAAATAAAGCTATAACAGTGAATAAAATTTTGTTGGTGCTAATGATTTAAAGGAAGGGATGAGTGTTGAAATGTTGTTCAATACTAAGAGGGGGGGGGGGTGAATCAATATTGCTTCTTTTTCACAATTTTAATCAATTATTTAATTATTAAAATTATTAACCATAACAATTAATAAAAAATAAAGTACAATACAGAAAATTTTGAAAGTAACAATCATAAAATTTATATTTCTTTTACAAGCTACAACCTGTAGGAGACACCAATATCCTTTATTTTTGATCACCTACTCAAGGAGACACCAATCCCCTATTTTCAAGCACCAACTTGAGGAAGCTTCAACTCCCTATTGTTCAGGCACCAACTTGTAGAGGACTCCAATCCTCTGTTTTCAAGCACCAACTTGAGGAAGCTGCAACTCCCTATTTTTCAGGCTCCAACATGTAGAGGACTCCAATCCTCCCTTCCACCCTCACTTCATGTGTATGTTTCAGGTTTCAAATTATTCCTTGGACTCTGCCTCTGTTTTGATCTTCTAATTTACTCATCGATTCACCTTTCCTTTCACCATGCTTTTCTATTTATATAGTCTTCCAAAAGGTGTATGACATTGAACCATTGCGTCTCTTTGTAAAAGAGCAATGAATCAATGTGCCTCTTCACAACAATAATGTTGTTTTAAGAACAAATTTCTTGCTCTGTTATCATTTTTAAGTAATCAAGTGACCTTGGTCCCTCTTCAAAATCTCTTTGATGAAGAATTATATTAAGAATCATATTATCAATTGTCACTAGTAATCCAGATACCTTTCATGGGATGTTTTCCTTTCAACAATACTGAACTTTATTCAATTGTTGCTAAATGGTGCAAACTTTGTTCTACATGATGCTCTTTGGCATTTGCATCAAGAGAATTGTGCATGACGACTGCTCTAAGATCCAAGTCGAAAATGACTTTCAATCCTTTGTTTGGTCGTTAGAATTACCTAATAAAATATGAAGAATAGATCCCCACACTTCCACTATGTCCTCAATCCTTCAAAGGATCAGATTTAATATTTTATTTTCTCTCTGATGCATTTTCTGTATTGAACATTGGGTAGGTGCTAATTCGTGGCCCCCTTTTCCCATAGGACCAAACATTGTGACCAACAACTAGACAAACAGGGTGCAAGATTTGTTCTATACTCTAGCCCGAAGACACTTCTTTTATTTACCAAGTGACCACACCCTATAACTAGGTGTTATACCAGTTAGCACTTTAACCCATCACAAATTCATATTCCATATGACTTTGGCCTGTGACCGAGAGCGAACACACATAGTGATTATCTTGGCATTTAAAAAAATCAACGTTTCAAACTTGATCAACCATTGAGTGGATAGTCCACATGATTTCGCATTTGAAAAAATGGACTCAAAATGTTCCCAAGCCAAAATGGAATAAAACTTAATGTTGACACATGGATAGTTAAATTTAACATAATATGACTTTCACATTTGCCTCTTCTATTAAATTTTGCACATTTTGAAATGAAAATTAGATTAGGGCCGTTGATTTGGGATTGCTCCAGATCCAATCTTGGTGCCAACTAGATCGATGGTTCATTTTTTCTTCTCTTCACATCTGATGACCCTTGTATTTTTATGTGTTTTATGGGAACAATGTGTTTTATGTATTTTTGTTGTGATGTGTTTGGGCATTTTCCTCTTGAGTCACCCATATTACAATTCTATCTCTACTTGGAATTATTCATTGTTTTCCTTAGTTAGAGTTAAATTTTGTTGTTGTACGGTGTATCCAATCTTGGAAATTAAATACCTATCTATAAGATTATTTGCATTTCATTTCCAAAGATTATTAATGTATGCATGCGATTCCTTTGCACATTACTGTATTACAGTTTGGAATTTGTAAATTCATACCCAACATTATTCTTATGCATATGAAATTCATATATGCACAATGGTTTGTTACCAATGTCGCCAATTCATATTTGTAGATTCATACCCATATGTCACCAATTCACGCATAAGATTTTGACAATGCATGGGTTTGTCAATACCATATTGACCCCTTTTGACATCAATGACATACCGACATTCTGTCTCAATGAAAATACCGTATTATAACTCTTTGACATCAATGCCAACACCATAAATCCATGTCCAACATTGATCATATTGACCATTCTTTGAAATCATTCCCAACACCATAACACCATGCCCAACATTCTCCCCCTTTGGCATTGATGGCAACAAAGTAAAAACTCTTTATTTTAATCAAGTTTTACTGTTTATTCTCTCCCTTTGAAATCAATAGAAGAAGGTATATTTTTTTACTACCCCCGAGGTTATTCTCCCCATGTCCATGTACTCCTTTTCTGACGAAGTTTGTGCAATTTTAATTAGATATGGAGATTACCCCCAATTTCCGTCTAAGTTTTTCAAAAGTACTTATGGGTAGAGGTTTTGTGAATATATCTACAATATGTTATTTAGTATCCACATATTCCACTTTAACAATTTTTAGAGAAACCCGTTCCATTAAAAAATTAAATTTAATCGGGATATGCTTGGTTTTTGAGTGCACGACAAGATTTTTAGAAAGGTTTATAACACTGGTGTTGTCACGGTTAAGAAGAATTGAATGACCATACTTTACTTGTAAGTCTTCTAGAGTTTGTTTCATCCAAATTACTTGAGTGCAACAGGATGAAACAAAAATATATTCAACTTATGTTGTAGATAGTGATATGGAGGGTTGCTTTTTACTTAGCCATGACACAAGACATTTTCCTAGGAAGAATGCTCCTCCACTAATGCTCTTTCTGTCATCAATATTTCCTACCCAATATGCATTAGTATATGCAGTTAATGTGCAGTCTTGTTCTTTTGGATACCATAATCCAAAATCCAAGGTGCCTTTGAGATATCTAAAAATCCTTTTAATTGCCTTCATATGTGTCTCTTTAGGTGCGGATTGAAATCTGGCCACTAATCCTATAACTTGCATGATATCTGGTCTTATTGTTGTTGCATATAATAGGCTACCAATCATTGATATATACATGGTTTGGTCCACTTTTAGTGATTCATCATCTTTTCTTAGTTTGCATCCTGTAATCATAGGTCTGCTCATAGGTTTGAAATCTTCCATTTGAAATTTCCTCAACATTTCTTTAATGTATTTGGTCTGAGATATGAATATGCCTTTGTCTGATTGTGAGACTTGTAATCCAAAGAAGAATGTCAGTTCACCATTCATCAACATTTCAAATTCCTTTTTCATTTATGTAGCAAATTTATTTCTTAGAGGGTTTAAATTACTTTCGAAGATGATATCATCCACATATACTACAACAATAATCATATTATGATTTTCAATTTTAGTGTAAAGATTTTTGTCAGTAGCTCCTCTTCTGTATCCTTATTGTTGTAAATGATTATTAAGTCTTGAAAATCATACTCTAGGATCTTGTTTGAGACCATACAATGCTTTATTTAATTTAAAAACATAGTCCTGACTCTTTGATAACATAAATCCTTCATGTTGTTCTATATAAACTTCTTCCTCTAAATTTTGATTTAAGAATGTTGATTTGACATCCATTTGATATATTTTAAAGTTTTTAAAGCATGCAAATGCCAATAACATTCTGATAGCTTCTAATATGGCTACTAGGGAAAATGTTTCCTAAAAGTCAATCCCTTCTACTTGAGCATATTCTTTTCACACCAATATTGCTTTGTTCCTTATAACTTAACTATCTTCATTAAATTTATTTTTAAAAATCCATTTGGTCCCTACCACATTTTTGTCTTTTGGTCTTGGGACAAGCTCCGAAGTTTGATTTTTCTCTATTTGATCAAGATCTTCATTCATGGCTTTGATCCAATATTTATATTTGTTGGCCTCTACAAATATTTTGGGTTCAATTAGGGAGAGCATTGCTTGTTCTGATCCATATGTTAGGTTTCTTCTTGTTTCAACTCCAACACTTTTGTTGCCTATGATTTGACTTTCCTGATGATTTCTTTGTACTCTCCTTGATGGTGCTTTTGAATCTTGTCTTGGTGATTCTCCCTCTTCCTTTTCTTCTTCAATTTGTTCATAATCATCATCATTTCTTCTCCTTTCATCAAATAGTAAATTACCTTGAGATTAGATTCTTCTTGATTTTATATCATCCACTTTTACATTTGCACTTTCCACAATTTTGTGCAGCGTCGGGTTATAAAATTTGTAGGCCTTTTTGTTGGATGAGTAACCAAGAAATATGCCTTCATCTGATCTGGAATCAAATTTTCCCAGTTTATCATCATCTCTCTTAATATAACATTTTCTCCCAAAGACTTTGAAGTGTTTGACTAATGTTGGTCTGCCAAACCACAACTCACGTGATGTCTTGTCATGGTTAACTCTAATATGTGCTTTGTTAAGTATGTACACAGTTGTATACATTGCTTCTCTCCAATATATATTTGGGAGTTTGAATTCATTTAACATAGTTTTGGTTGGTTCTTGAACAATTCTATTTTTTTTCTCAACAACTCCATTTTGTTGAGGAGTTATCAGAGGTGAAAAGTGTCTTTTAATTCCATGAGTTTCACAAAACTTGTTGAAATCATTTGAGGTAAATTCTCCTCCATTGTCTGATCTTAGGCACTTGATTTTGATATCAGTCTCATTTTCAACATGTTCTTTGAAGACTTAAATTTTTCGATTGCTTCTGATTTCTCTTTGAGAAAGGATACCCAATTCATTCTTGTATAGTCATCAATAAATAAAATGAATTAATGTTCACATTGCATTCTTTTAGTTCTTGTTGGTCCACATAGGTTAGTATGAAAAAGTTCTAATGGTTTTGATGTAGAATATTCTTTTGTCTTGAATCTTACTTTTGTTTGCTTTCCATGTTGGAAGTGCTTACAAACAAAGTTCGAAAGTTTCATAATCTTTGGCATATCTTTCACAACTTCCTTTTTACTATATTTTATCAGATTATCAAAGCCTATGTTCCCATTCTTATGTGCCATAGCCAACTTTCATCTATTTGGCTCATGCAACATTTTTCTTCTTCTTCTATGTTTAAGATATATACATTGTTTGGTGTCTTTGGTGCAACAACCACTAATTTGTTGAAATATTGTGTAATTGTAAAGAATATTCTTATCCCCTTTTGCAGATTGGTCAAATCCTAAATGTAATATGCAAATTAAGAAGTCAGCCCCAAGGCAAATTAAAGTGGTTCTAACTACCCAAAAAGAGAAGTCGGCCCTGCCAGTGAAGAGACACCTCCTTTTAGCGCTTGCCAGTTTGTTTAAACAAAGGAAGCCAACGCCTCATTTGTTCACTCACTCAACTCACTCATCTAGTGCGCAAGTATTGAAGGAAGTTGCAGTTACCAATTGTCGAAAGAAGGAAGAGAGAGAGGCACATTGCTTGGGAGAGGATGTTCTCTAGTGTTTGGTTTATTGTCTTGGCATTAGATTGGCTATGGTTCTTTGATTATTTTATGTTCTAGCATCATGGTAGTTTGTCTCTTGTAGAGAGAGATTTATTCTAGTACTGTACTTGGTTATTGAATCTATATTAAAGAAGTTTTGTTGGGTTTTCTTCCCCTTGAGGGTTTCCCAGGATAAATGCTTGTGTACTCTGTGATCTTGTTTCTTTCAGTAATATCCTTATTATGTTGTTGTTATAATGAAGATTAATAATAACAGATTAAGAAAGAAACTTAACATGGTATCAGAGAAGGCCTGAAAGAGCATTGTCGCATATTCAGTCTTCAGTTTTATCGAGATTAAAAAATTAGGGTTTCTTGAATATTTGGAATTTTTCGCTGCAAACCACATTAGGAATTGCGCCCTTCCTAGGCACATATTTTGGCACAAGAATCGAATATTTATGGTGGGAATAACTCCCAGAAAGTCAAACCCTAGTTTAACTTGGTACCAGAAAACCAGAACCAGAACCAGAAAGCCGCAATCCAGAATTTCGTAGGTCTAGTTTCAAGGGTCAGAAATTGGAATTTTCAAAAACTGACTATACCAACATACTCGCCTCAATACAACACATCTTTTGGCGAGTTCAATTTTCAGGTCCAGTTTCAAGGGCCAGAAATTGGAATTTTCAGAAACTGACTATACTAGCATACTCACCTCAGTACAACACATATTTTGGCAAGTTCAATTTTTAGGTCCAAGAAATTTGTTTTTTCTATTATTTCTATAGCTCAGAGGGCTAGGGTTTCTACTGCAAGAAATAATGGTTACCAGTATGAGGGTAGAAGACAGTCTGGAAGGATCTGGAAACTTCAGATCTTGTAAGTATAGGTTGCAAATGATTCTAGACGAGAATGATCTCCTGGAACATGTTACAGTGGGTGTACCAGAATCAAAGGAAGAAGAGCAAACACCCAAGCATAAGAATAATGAAAATAAAACAAAGATAATCGTGTCAGATTCAGTAAAGGATCACTTGATCCCTCATATATATGAACTAAAGACAACAAGGAAAATGTATGAAGCACTCAATAAGTTATATGAAAGCAAAGACATTAGCCAGAATCTTGCCTTAAGAAATCGGCTTCGTAATATGAAGATGGAAAACTCAGAATTTGTCTCATCCTATCTTATGAGAGTTTCTCATATTAGAGATCAGCTTGCAACTATTAGAGATGCCATTAGTGATAAAGAGCTTGTAACCACAACCTTAAATGGGTTTCCAACATTTTGGATTCCTTTTGTACAAGGAGTGTGTGCAAGAAGCAAGTTACCCAAGTTTGATAAGTTATGGGTAGATTGCACACATGAAGAATATAGACTTGCAGATCAACATAAGAGATTAATTGTTGACAAAGAGAAATCTCTTAGAGTTCAATAGAAAAAAGAATTTCCTTCGGGAAGAACAATAAAGAAGTTAACTCCGTAAGAGTTCCAGATAAGAAGAAAGATGTTTCAAAGATCAGATGCTACAACTGTCAAAAGTTGGGACACTTTTCCTACGATTGTCCTCAAAGAAAAGGGAAAAACAAGCATCAAGGACATGTGGTAGAGGAAGAGGAATATCCTCCCTCAAATAAATCTTTAGTAGAAATTGAGGATTATGTACTTTAAGTTGAAGATAGTTGATCTAAAGAAATATAGCAAATGTTGGAGTCCGTGGAGCCTCCCCACACAAAAACAAAAGATAAGTATTCATGATTATTTTTAGTATTTTGTCTACTTTAATACTTTATCATTACAAGTTAGATTTTTGTGAGAATGTTAATTAACCTCGTTTTATTTTAGTGTCTATGCATATTTATGAAGGAAGTATCAAAGAAGAGGATAAAGAAAGAGATAAAATATTTATTTCAGGTATGATCACTCACGAGAGTGACAAAGAAATCATACTGTAAGTAAGTTTACAGGTCTCGAAAGAAAGAAATTATGCTTTGAATTGCAGAAATTAGACAGCATGAGAAGGACTTATGATATGGTGACAGTCAGTAAGAACCATACAATATCCAGTATTTATATAGGAGTAGGAGGCTCCTAAATATGCATAACAAAAATGTTCAAGATGAAGAGAAATATGGATACTCATATATAGTTAATGAGATGCAGGTAACTGCAGGTTGCTCCAGTACCGTTATTATAGATGCAGAGGGAGAAGGTTGATCCAATATGAATTCAGAAAGAAATAAATGTTCGAATTCAAGAAGGCACCCAAGATATTACAGAAGAGAACTTCAAGGATGATGATTAGAATCTCTTAGTTTGGGGCAAGAGGGACCTATGTCTCCGAGTTTGAAATGGAGGATCGTGATTTGGTGCAGTTAGGAAAGCAATGGTCCATGAAAAATTTTACTCAATGGATGAGTAATGAGATATTTTGATCAAGATGAAATTTATCTAGTAGATGGATGGTTCCCAACAGATGGGTAGCATGGTATTATACCATGGAAAAAATTTGGACCACAAGAATTTTTTTTTTGGATCCCATAGCTAGACCTTCATAGAGAAGGAAGAGACCTTCGTAGAGAAGAAATGAACAATCCCATAGGTAGATATTCATAGAGAATAAAAAGAGAAGAGACCTTTATAGAGAAGGAAGAGACCTTCGTAGAGAAGGAGAAAGAGAAGAGACCTTCATAGAGAAGAGGAATGAGAAATTTTCCAAGGTTGGCCTCTGTCCAAGTGTTGAGTTTTGGATACTCTAGGCACATGCTAGAATACCCTCGTAGAGAGGGGTGTGACCACCCTCATAGATAGGAGTGTGGATGTTTATCCAAGGGGCAACGGGCTGATACTCTCGGGCTGATACTCTCCTCTAGCCAAGGATTGAGTGGCCTGGAACACAAACCTTGACCATGTGGAATGGTTAGTTGGGTATTGAGGTTTGTGTCGTGATCCTACGTGGATCATGGAAAGGGAGTCTATTCTTGCCCATGCTATCATCTTAGCTTCTCTAGTTCATGTGGGATGACTAGGAGTGAAGCTATGGTAGTAGTCCTCCCCAGTGGGTGGGTGAGATAGATGACTACAAGAAAAGGGAGAACATAAAAGGAATGGAAAAACTCATAGAATATCTTCTATGTGAAGATAAGACATATTCTGTGTGAAGATAATATATCTTCTGTGTGAAGATAAGAAAGAGTATCTTCTGCATGAAAATGAAAGAAAGAAAGAGTATCTTTTGCGCGAAGATAAAGAGAACAAAACTTCTTTAATATGGATTCATGGAGAACCAGTCAGTGATCATGATGCCAGATGACCAAGTGGATTATATTGATGCCTCTTGTTATCCAGTTGATGTTGTTACCCAGTTGATGAGGTTCCCTAGTTGATGATGTTACCCAGTTGATGATGTTGCCTAGTTGATGATGTTATCCAATGGATGTTGTTACCCAGTTGATGATGTTATCCAGTTGATGTTTTTGTCCAGTTGATCATGATTATCCAGTTGATGATATTTCCCAGATGATATTGTTCAGTTGATGATGACATCCAGTGACCTGTCAAAAGATAAAGAAAATCCTTCTTTTTAAGAGGGAGTGTTGAAATATTGTGTAACTGCAAAGAAAATTCTTATCCCCTTTTGTGGATTGGTCAAAGCCTAAATGTAATATGCAAATTAAGAAGTTGCCCCCCAGGAAAATTAAAGTGGTTCTAACTACCCAGAAACAGAAGTCAGCCCTGTCAATGAAGAGACACCTCCTTTCAGTGCTTGCCAGTTTGTATAAATAAAGGAATTCAATGCCTCATTTGTTCACTCACTCAACTCATTCATCTAGTGCACAAGTATTGAAGGAAGTTGCAACTACTAGTTGCCAGAAGAAGGAAGAGAGAGAGGCACATTTCTTGGGAGAGGATATTCTCTAGTGTTTGGTTTATTGTCTTGGCATTGGATTGGCTATGGTTCTTTATTTATTTTCTGGTCTAGCATCATGGTAGTTTGTCTCTCGTAGAGAGAGAGTTATTCTCGTATTGTACTTGGTTATTGAATCTATATTAAAGAAGTTTTGTTGGGTTTTCTTCCCCTTGAGGGTTTCCCAAGATAAATGCTTGTGTACTCTGTGATCTTGTTTCTTTCAGTAAGATCCTTATTATGCTGTTGTTATAATGAATATTAATAATAACAACTTAAGCAAGAAACGTAACATGATTTTCTTGAGTCTTCTTTTCTAATCTCACATTTTTGAGAGTTAAATATGAGTATGTGTCCTTGATCACATGTTTGGCTCACACTAAGGAGATTAGGCTTAAAAATTTCAACTAACATTACATTTTCAACTTTAGCTTTGTTATTTCTCAGACTGACTGTACCCTTTCCAAGTATCTTGGCATATACATCATCTCCAAAAGTAACCCTTCCTTTTCTTTTCTTTTCATACTGAGGAATTTGTCTTGATCTCGTGTCATATGCTTTGAACATCCACTGTCAACATACCATTGGCTTATTTTATTTTTAGCACATAAGGCTACCTTACACTTTGTTTCATTTTCTTCCATTTGTTTTTCCTTCCATATTTTATTATAATTTCTTTCTTGAATGTTGGAAATATTTGTCTTCATGGAATATTTTGACAGTATACAATCACTAGCTTTATGACCAAAATTGTTTCACTTGTAGCACTCGATATCGTAATCTTGTAATGGAGAAAATGAATTATAGTTTCTATTTATTTGATCACTATTATGCTTTTTGTTCTTATAGCCATGTCCTTGAGTACTTCTATGATTGTTTTTTCCATAAGTTATACAATCTAATGCTTTATGCCCAAAGTTATTGCAAGAAAAGAAATAGCCAAGAAAGAGATGTTGATACCTTTTTGGGGGATTTCTTCTTGTAATTGTATTCCTTATGTATTCATTTTATTTTGAAAGGAGAGTAGATTTTTGTTGATTAGAATCAGTCTTTATTTTGTTTCCTTTCTTTTTGAAAGAACTTTGAAAGACAATTGCATAACTTCTTGGATTTTTATCAGTTTCCTGAGATGCAGAGTTTGATAGTTTGTTAGATTTATTTTGATCATAACCCAGTCCTGTCTTATTGCTTGATGATCTTTGACTGTTAATAATAGCATCCAATATTTTTGAACTATTTTCAAATATTGATTGGTTGTTTCCTTTCTCAAGTTCCCTTTTTAGAAAAACAATTTCAACCTCTAGTTTTTTAGAGTCTTGTTGTTTTTCATTGAGTTGTTTACTTATGACCTCTTCAATTATTTTAGATTCTTGGAGTTGAGTCTTCAAATCATTGATGATTTGTTCTGATTCCTTGATGGTTTTTGAAACTTCCTTTTCTCTTGATTTTTGTTCTTCTTCATATTCTAATAATTGTTCTCTTAATGATTTATTCTTCCTTTTATATTTTCTTAGTTCTTCAAGAGCACTAATAAGTTCTTCTTAAAGGTCTACTTCTCCTTCAACTTCAGATTTTTCTTCATTTCCAATATTTTCATCAAAAATATTATTTTGAGTTTCTATGCCCATAAATAGAAGTTGTCTCGATCATGTCAGATGAACTATTGTCTTCTTTGGAGTAAAAGTTTTTATTTTTCTTGTAGAATTTCTTCTTATTTCCAGTTTTACTCTTCTTAATTTATTTATGGATATAATTTTCTTCATCATCAATATCCTCCTGGTTGGGATATGGACATTTGGAGGCAAAATGCCCAATTTTTCCATAGTTGAAACATTTGAGAGGTAACTTCCCTTTGTATTTCCCAGACCCTTTCTTGAGTTTCCTTATAAAGTTAGCCTCTTCTTCATCTGATATGTCTGAGTGATTTTCATTTGGCACATGATCATGGGTATCTGTTTCTTTTGATGATTTAAAGGATGTTTCCCCTTCTGATGACCTTTCTTGTCATGTTCTCATTTCATAGGCTATAAGAATTCCATGACGTCCATCCATTGTAAGTTTGTAAAGGTATTCTCAAGATTCCAAGGTAGATTCCTTGGCATCATATCTCATTGGTAATGATATCAACACCTTTTGGACAATAATTTTGTCTTTTAACTCTTCTTCCGGTGCTTTGATTGAATTGACAATTTCATCCACCCTTTGAAGATATTCTACAATGTTTTCTTCCCTTTTCATCTTCAGAATCTCAAACTGCTCTCTGTATGTTTGAAGTTTTTCTTGCTTAACTTTTCCATCTCCTTCATAGATGATTTTAAGTTTGTCCCAAATTTTATTTGTTGATTTACAATGCATTACTTTTACAAATATATAGAGTTTTCTAATCCACCCAGAATTACATTAATATCCCTTGAATTATCATTGCAGAGTTTCTTTGCAGCAATGTCTGAAGTGCAGTAGTTGGTGCAGTGTAACCATTTACCACAGATAGCCAAAAATCACACCCAAGGGCCATCATATAAATTTTCATCCTTATACTCCAAAATGCATAATCATTTCCTTTGAATAATGATGCTCTGTTAGAGGACATTCCTTCTTGTTGATCCATTGTGATTTCTCAGAATCTGCCTTCTAGTGATTAGACTGTGGTAAAGGAACCTTCTCTGATACCAGTTGTTGAAATGTTGTTCAATACTGGGGGGGGGTGAATCAATATTGCTTCTTTTTCACAATTTTAATCAATTATTAAATTATTAAAACTATTAACCATAACAATTGATCAACAAGAAAGTACAGTACACATAATTTTGAATGTAACAATCATAAAATTTATATTTATTTTTCAAGCTACAGCTTGTATGAGACATCGATATCCTTTCTTTTTGAGCACATACTCAAGGAGAAACCAATCCCTTGTTTTCAAGCACCATCTTGAGGAAGCTGCAACTCCCCGTTGTTCAGGCACCAACCTATAGAGGACTAAAATCCTCTGTTTTCAAGCACCAACTTGAGGAAGATGCAACTCCCTGTTGTTCAGGCTCCAACCTATAGAGGAATCTAATACTCCATTTCTCCTCCCTTCCACCCTCACTTCATGTGTATGTTTTAGGTTTCAAATTCTTCCTTGGACTTTGCTTATGTTTCGATCTTGTAATTCCCTCACCGAGTCACCTTTCCTTTCACCATGCTTTTCTGTTTATATAGTATTCCAAAAGGTGCATGACATTGAACCATTGTGTCTCTTTGTAAAACATCAATGAATCAATGTGCCTCTTCATAACAATAATGTTGTTTTAAGAAAAAAAATCTTCCTCTGTTATCATTTTTAAGTAATTGGGTGACCTTGGTCCCTCTTCAAAATCTCTTTGATGAAGAATTATATTAAGAATCATATTCTCAATTGGCACTGGTAAGCCAGGCACCTTTCATGGGATGTTTTCCTTTCAATAGTACCAGACTTTATTCAATTATTGCAAAATGGTGCAAACTTTGTTATGTTTGATGCTCTTTGGCATTTGCATCAAGAGCATTGTGCATGACAACTACTCTAAGATCCAAGTCGAAAATGACTTTCAATCCTTTGTTTGGTCATCATAATTATGTAATCAAATATGTAGAATAGAACCCCACACTTCCACTGCATCCCCAGTCCTTCATAGGATTAGATTTGATCTTTTCTTTGCTCTCTGGTGCATTTCCTTTATCGAACATTGGGTAGGTGCTAATTCATGGCCCCCTTTTCCCATAGGACCAAACGTTGTGACCAAAATCTATAGAAACAGGGTGCAAGAGTTGTTCTATACTCTAGCCCAAAGACACTTCTTTTATTTACCAAGTTACCACACCCTATAACCAGGTGTTATCTCGGTTAGAACTTTAACCCATCACAACTTCATATTCAATATGAATTTGGCCTGTGACCGAGAGAGAACAAACACAGTGCTTATATTGGTGTTTAAAAAAATCAACAGTTCAGACTTGATCAACCATCAAGTGGATGGTCTACATGATTTCACATTTGACAAAATGGACTCGAAATGTTCCCAAGACAAAACATGATAAAACTTAACGCTGACACATGGATAGTTAAATTTAACATAATATGAATTTCACATCCGCCATCTTCTATTAAATTTTGTGCGTTTTGAAATACGAGTTAGATTAGGGCCATTGATTTGGGATTGCTCCAGATCCAATCTTGGTGCCAACCAGATCGACGATTCGATTTGTCTTATATCTACGATCTGGCAACCCTTGTATTTTTATGTGTTTTACAGGAACAATGGTGGAAGCATTTACTCCTCTTTTGATTTCCATTGGTTTGGTTGTGATGTGTTTGGAAATTTTCCTTGCGAGTCACCCATATTAGAATTGTATCTCTTCTTGGCATTATTCATTGTTTTCCTCAGTTAGAGTTAAAGTTTGTTGTTGTACGATGTATCCAAGCTTGGAAAGCAAATACCTATCTATAAGATTATTTGCATTGCATTCCCAAAGATTATTAATTTATGCATGTCATTCCTTCGCACATTAATCCTCCAATGTATTAAAGTTTGGAATTTGTAGATCATAGCCAACATTAGTATTTTATGCATATGAAATTCATATTTGCACAATGGTTTGTTAACAATGTTTCCGATTCATATTTGTAGATTCATACCCATATGTTACCAATTCATGCATAAGATTTTGACAATGAATGGGTTTGTCAATACCATATTGACCCCTTTTGACATCAATGACATAGCAACATTCTGTCTCAATGACATACCATATTATCCCTCTTTGACATCAATGCCACCACCATAACTCCATGTCCAACATTGATCATATTGACCCTTCTTTGACATCAATGCCAACACCATAACACCATGTCCAAAAATGAGGTGGTCAACCATTGGAAATTATTTATAATTTAATAGATGACCTTTTGAAAAATGATCATTGGAAATTTTAATAATAAGATGATTGTTAGAAAGATTAACAATAAAATAATTATAAAAGGGTTAAATAGGTATTAAAGGAGTTTGAAAAACGAAAATTAAAAGTAATAAATTTAATAACAAAAATGAAATGTGATGTCCTAAAGAATAAAGCATTAGGATATATTTTCTTATTAATAAAGGATACATAACGATGAATAAGGGAGTCAAGTGAAAAGAGGGCAATGGTGTGAATTGAAAAGGAAATAAAGGAGAGGTGAACAATATTTCAAAAGAAAAAAAAACCTTACAAAAGTAAGTTGGAAGAAATCCAAGTTAAAAAGTTTAGAATCAGGGATAATTAAAAGAGTAATAAGTGGAAAACCTTTAGTGAGTAAGATGACAGATAGTGGGTTTCCAAGACTGGCTTAGTTTATATCCATCTTCCCAATTAAAATTAATTGGATGTTTTTCGATTTCAAACACTTATCAAATGATATGAGAGGGGTAAAAGGGGGAAGATGAAAGACTTTTGGTTTTTTCAAGTAGAGAAGGTGCTTAGAATTTTGAGAGTGTTTAGAAATAGCTGACTTAGAGATGAAATTGTGGTGATTGTCAGCGATATGTTCCTTAATGAGAGTTTTAAAGGAGCTTCCTATTTGGCCAATGTATGATTTTCAACAAGATCGGGGAATCTGGTAAACACCTTGGACAAACATGGGATCAGATTTGTCCTTAGCAGTTCTAAATAATTGTTTAAGGGTTTTATAGGGTTTAAACAAAGTTTTGATAGTATTTTTAGCCAACAACTTAGAAATATGATCAATAATTTCTTGGATGTAGGGAAGAGAGATAAGGGAAAGTGGAGGGGAATGACGAGGCAGTTTTTTGGATTTAGGGTGGAGGACAAAGCATAAAGCTCTATTGATTTGTGTTATAAAGTAACCATTGGAAATAAGGGATTTATTAAGGTGAGATTTCTCTTTTTCAAGGAAATGCAGAGAAAATATTTGAATGGCTCGAGTTGCCAAATTTTTAAGAACCACAACTTTTTGGGTTGGGTGATGGTGGGAATGGAAATAAAGGTATCTTTCAGTGTGAGTTTTTTTTCTATAGACTTGGTGGGTCAGGGTGTCTTCGGGTTGACACGAAACAAGAACATCAAGAAAGGGAATAGAGTTATTAGTTTGAATTTCCATCATAAATTGAATTTGGGGGGAAATGTTGTTAAGATGGTAAAAAAAAGAGTTCAATGAAGGAAGGTCATGGAGCCACACTATGAAGGTGTCATCCACAAATCGAAACCAACATTTGCGCTTTAGATGAAATTTGTTTAATTCTAAGGATTTGAAATGATCCATAAAAATGGTCAAATGTGGATCATGGAGAAAAAATTCTCCTCTAGTTACCCCTAGAAGTGAGGGGGTAATATTTGGCTCCAACATGGAGAGATGTGCTCACCATAGAGCACATGAGAACCTCATAAATATCTGAAACTCCAAGACCTGCATTCTACATCAAATTAAAAACTCCTGCTACATTCTAGCATAAGAGCATTAGTAAAGATGAGCAGGGGGATACATTCCCCTTGGTAGATGAAAGGTAAAAATAAAAGGTAGTAAAACCACAACACCAATTTTTATTTTTTATAATAAACAAGACTAAATCAAAATTGCAACTAATTATAAATGCACATGATCAAGCAAAAATTGAAAGCAAGTAAGTAGGAAGACACAATCAAGGTGCACAAAAAGAAATACACAACATTCCCTAAAACTATCCTACCTAATACTATAGGGAAACATAAATTCTAGGTATAATCATACAACCGATGAAGCCATCCTAGCATCTCATCGAGGTCCAAAGTTCTACCCATGTGCTTAGTTAGAAACCAAAACAAGGATATGTCAAGCACAAAGTGATCATGAGATGGGACAAGCATTACATCACGACCACACATAGAATCCAACTCATGAGGGTGGGAAAGAGGAACACAATCATTCTAAGATGTGTATCCACAAGCTTTCTCTATCCATCTTTGAATAGGGCTGCAATATATCGATGATGGCTCATCTTTTCTCTAAGCAAGGCTTTCATGATAGAACCATTATATCTTGTAAGGCCGATCCATGTACTTCAAAAGATATCCACCTTGGATTTCTTGTACAATGTTACTCCCCAATGCTTGAGATGGAATCATAATATATTTGAGAACTACCTCATGGTTTCCTAACAAAGATGGGGATTACAAATGGGGTGTAAATTTATATCTCGAAAAAAATAATTTCTCCCAACTTAGGGCTTGTTGATCTTCTATGTGTGGGTGGAAATCCTTGCAACAAACCAAGGGTTGAAAACACTTTTGCCCAATATATATATATATACACACACACACACTCACACACACACACACACACACACACACACACACAATACATGAGCTCTAGGTGGTTGAAACAAGTATGTGAACATGTCCTCTTCATGTTGCCAAAAATATGCATCATCAGTGTATATTTGTGGCTGATAATGATCATGAAAAATTGTTGAAAATGACGTTTGTTATAAAGGAAATAATTCCACACTATTTACTCTAGAGTCATCATCAACATCATAAATGGGATCTCCATCAAAATGAAAACAACTTGTATATCAAATGAAAAAATGACCAAATATGAGGGTTCCTATGAAAACTTTGTACTTTCCAAATCATCAAAAGATGCATCACAAAAGTCAAGAACTTAGAAAGGATTACAAGTCATAGAACCCTTGTCCTCATGTAGAAGAAAAATGGAAATTTGGATGCCCTCACATTCATTAAATGGAGAAGTAGATGCATTCTTAAATTCATCGTCACTTGAGGACTTTTCTTAAAATTCACTCTTCTCAAAATCACAACAATAAGGATCATTAAATTCAGAATTTTGAGAAGATCTAGAGCTTACCAAGTCTTCATCTCGATGATGAGGAGTGATATTTCCAATAGGGTCTTCTTCAAGGACTCAATCCTCAACGTGATGTGATTCATCTAAGTCTTCTTCTTCATTGGATTCATGAGGTGGCTCTTGTCCTTCTTGATGTACTTGATGACTTTACTAATGAATCTCTTCTTCATGCTCTTGTTCTTTAACAAAGTCTTCATCATCTTCAACAGGGTTAAGAAGGGTTTCTTCTTCTTGAAGGGTTGCCACAATATATTGAAGATTGTCTTCGTATTTCTTAAATATTCAGCCCCAACGCTTGAGAAATTCGTCAATGAAAACTACGATAGAAGGTATACACTTTGGGATACAAGAATGGTTGACCTAGTCTTTTTGTTTTGCTTCCAGAGAAAGTAAAAATAATCTTATTAAGATATCCTCATATCTTTCATTGAGCTTTGAAACATACTTCACAAATGATGAGACATGTGGAATAACAGAAAGAGAATTACCATCAAACTTTGGAATATTTTATTCCCATCATGGAATATCCTTAATATCAAAAGGAGGATATAATTCATGAAGTTCCCATGGGGCCATATTCCTTTACTTAAGATGCAACTTGAAATGAAATTTTAAAACATGATATGATACCTCATACCAAACATGTGTATGTGTGGAGTCACCAAGGCAAATTTCAAATGAATTTACAATGATGCTTGTTTCACCTTACAAACATAGAGTCTTAAAAAAATGCATAAGGAAAAGGCCTTCTTCCCTCAATGGAGTCGTCAGACGAGAACACCAGGTTAGGCTTTGATGTATACTCATCAATGAATGTTGAAGATAGACTTCAGTTATCCAAGGAGAAAGAATCAATTATGCTCATCAACGATGCCGAAATGTTACCACACAATCTAGAACTAAGTGCAAAACCTTCACAAGACACTGAGACTAGTGGAACATGGAAGATTCCACCACTTTCACCTAGGAAACAACTTCCCTCTCTTTAATAAAGGAATAATATTTAATAGAAGGGATGCTTCCCCGATGGCCTCCGAGAATCCCTAGGCAAGACATAATCAAGTCTAGGGCCCCTTGGGGTGACTACTCACACTACCACCAAGATAAGGATAGGCAAAGTAACATAGAGGTGGTAGAAAAATAAAATTTCCAGATTTAAAGTATTGAGGATTCAAGCCCAACAAAGAGGCTCTTCAAATCAAGTATTGGTTTAATGGGGTCCCCAACCATTAAAAAAACATAAAAAAAAATCTAAGGCTAAAGTAAAACTTGCAAGAAATATATCTAATTACAGCAATAAAGTAAGTGATTACAACAGTTAAATAATTTATTACAACAATGAAATAAATTATTCCGTATAGAAAATATTTCAGTAGTGAAATAAGTGATTTTCAGCGATAGTAAAACTGTTACAGCGGTAAGATATATGCTTTTTCAACAGTAAATGAATTATTACAACAATAAATAAATGATTACAACAGTATAAATAATATCCCTTTGATGATGTAATAATCAACTAAATAAGAGGGATAAATACTAGGTCCAATTTGAGTTTCACAACAACGAAATAAGTGATTTTCGGCCTTAGTAAAATTATTATAGCAGTAAAATAGTTTTTTTTCACTAGTAAATGAATTATTACAACAATAAATAAATGATTACAATAGTAGAAATAATAACCCTTTGATCACAGAATGATCCAATAAATAAGAGATCTAAATACTAGGATAAATTAGGGTTTCAATTGCCAATAAAACCAGAAATTTAAGCAGTAGAAATCAACCTTGAAACCCTAGACGTTTTTCCCTAGATGGTTGTCATAACACTTCAAAAAATTAAATTAGGGTTTCAACAATGTAGTTTAGGTCAATACTATGCCTAAACACCCTAGACATCTCGTTTTTTATGGTTGGAAATGAATATTTGCAGCAAATAAATCTTAAACCTAGCCATAAAATAGTAAAATTTAGTAGTAATGATTGACTATTTTGGAGAAAAAAAGACTAGTGCCTATTATTTTGGGCATATGGGGTCAAATATAGATTCATCGTGGGTAAAAATGAAGTTTATTATTTTAGGGTGAGGCTTATAGGTTTTCCACTACCAACCGTAGGCAATCCTCCTAAAACATCAAGGGATGAATCAAGGGAAGATTTCTCCACTAGAAAACCTTCCAAGAATTTTGACAAGGAGGGTTTGTTCAAGAATGATCCAAGAAGATGAAGAATCAAAACTAGAGAAAAAACATCAATCTAAAAATGCATTCATAAACAAAACTATAAGATGAAAAGAGAACACTTAGTCAAATCATCTTTCATCCATCAAAGCCTTAATTTCCATGTTATCCAAGTAGTAGTAGAATATCCACAAACATAGCTCCCAAAAAAAGTTGCCCTAGTTAACCATCCATAACATTCTTCATGAGCGAGAACACGTAGAAGTAGACAAGAGTGATAAATATCCACAAGTGGAAATGATTTGAAAGTGAGAAGTCCATTTTCCCACAACTTTATAATAATGGGATCCAAGGATGGTGAGTCTATTTGACACTTATTGCCTCTAGTTTCCCACATAATCTAAAAGGAGGTGTTGAGCTTGATGATACCATGTATACATATGCCACACAAAGTCTCTCATTTGTGGATATCATCCTATCAAATGTATAAATATAGGCAACTCTAATCGAGAGGGCAGGTAGGGAAAGAAAATTATGAGGGAGCCCCCGAGTCTTGGAATAAATAATGGAACCTACCCTATATCTCAAAGTATAATGAATCTTTGAAAACAAAGCGTTCCTCACATTTAGCCACCCATATATGGCACACTTGATAATCCCTCTCATGTCGTGGGATGTGGTGGTGCCTCTCAATCCATAAGTGGTGAGATCAAACTCACAACTAGAATAGTAGGACCTTAAGGCCATGTACCCAATGATGATGAATGTATTCAATATGAACAATGATACCATGTTGCCACTGCATGAAATGCTCATAATAAAAGGCCATATCAAGTCTTAGAAACTTGAAGGGGTAAGGCAGGTGGGGGTGGGGGTGGGGGGAGGGGGGTGGTAATCAAATTGATCTAAATGTATAATTGATATATGTCATCCCTCATTTCCATATTGATCTCTCTTTTGGCGGGGAGGACATGATCAAGGGAATCTAAAGAGACTCCACTCTCACAAGTTATTCCTACGGAGATGAACTTACTATACAATTTATTAAAGAAAAGTGTAAATAAGTGGCAATGCCCACAAAGAGGATGGGGATCAAAGAGGTTTATGATAAAGCAATGTAAAAGCAAGAGTGATAGATGTTGGCCCTTGACCAAGTTTTGAAGAATACTTGGTCATATTTGACCGTTTTTGGGACTGCAACAGCTTGCCAAAGATGGAGCGCAACACGAAGTGGAAATTAAGGAAGCAAGACCTATTTTTGGGTCCATTTTAGGGTTTTGGGTTGATGTAATGGGAAAGGGATGTCAGCTCGTGGGTTTACCCACGCTTAGGCCCATTTTGTAATCTATAAATAGATAATTAGGCAATGTAAGTAAGGAGAGGAGAAGAAGAAGTAGTAGTACATCTATGTGATGTATAGCTAAAGGCTTAGTGCTAGTAGCTAGATCTGGGTGATTGGATGTATATTTCAAATGTTATGTGCATGATTGTAAAGAGATTGAAAAGCTAAGTGAAAGTTGTTGTAGCTTTGTGC
Source organism: Picea engelmannii (assembly GCA_009831015.1). Taxonomy (NCBI): domain Eukaryota; kingdom Viridiplantae; phylum Streptophyta; class Pinopsida; order Pinales; family Pinaceae; genus Picea; species Picea engelmannii. The sequence continues at coordinate 120,860 of ML810972.1, forward strand.
TGAAGTGCAAGGAAGAAGGATCTAGCGAGCTACACAGATCTTTTGTCCTGTGCAAAGTAAGGGTCACTGAAGCTCTGTGTTGTAACCCCTTGACCGAGATAACATAAAGAAGAAGACTTTGTGGATGTAGCCCCAGGGTGGGGGTGAACCACGGTAACTGTGTGTATTATGCTCTATACTTTGTCCTAATGTGTTTATCTCTTTCTTGGCTAAGTGTTTGATGTGGTTAAATAGATCTAGTTATGCTCTATGATGATGATATATGAATAAATGTTAGATCTGATATATAAGATGCTCAGTGCTTGATCTGTTGAATCTAACCTATATTTATATGGCTAAGTACTGAATCATCTTTAGTATAAGTATTCACTGTGATGCTTTGTGCTATCTGCGAAGTACCATAAGGGTTAAATATTGATGAATGATCTATGCTTAGTGCCCTGTAAAAGATATAATCACAGATTAGTGTCCCAACTAAGGTTGCAGACATCTGATTCCTACAACCACCCCTGCCTCTACCTCAGGTGAGACTTCATCTGCTTCACAGGTGTTGCCAAAAGGGTCGGTAGTTAGGGTTTTGTTGGTGCGCTCTTGAGCATTGAATCCTGGGTCTGCCCTGTGCCAACAAATGGTTCCGTTGTCGGGACCTGGAACTATGATTGCGGGGAACTAAAGAATAAAAATATTTGTGCGAAATAAGCTCTGTGCGTAGATCTGTTTCCCTAGTGCGCAGTATTCTACTTGACCTACAAAGCTTTGTGCCGAGAAAAAGAGGTCAGATCTGAAGGAAAGAGGTCAGATCTGCAAGAAAGAGGTTGATGCTGAAGAAAAGAAGTGAGATCTGAATGCTCTTTGCTCTAAGAAAAGTAAAAGTGGAAATCTCTGAAAGACAGAGGTCAGATCTGCAAGGAAAGAGGTCATATATGCAGAAAAGAGGTAAGATCTGTAAGTTTTGTGTTCTAATAAAGGTAAGAATAGTCAAAAAAAATTATCTGAAAGCTTTGTGCTCTGCAAAAGTAAAATAAGTGAAATTTTTTTAGTATGGATCTAGGTATGTTTGATAGATTCTATCCTAGCTTGGGAACTAGGGCTCTGATAGATGAAAGAAAGTTTGATATGAATAGATCTGAAAGATATGTTATACCTATGTATAGAAATAATGTCTGGACTAATAAGCGGATGCAGGATCCTCGAAAGAAATTTTTGTAGGCTAGCTACCATAACCCTAGTGCGCAGTAAAGAAGAGGTTGGGGATCATTTAAAAGAAAGAGAGGATTAACCCTTTGTTACAATTGCAGAAGAACGAGACATATTGCTAAGGAATTCCCTGGTGGAAGACCTAATTGTTTCTGTTGCAAAGCTTTGGACCATGAAGTATTGGATTTCCCTAGAATGATTGCCAAGCTTGAAGGAATGAATGCAAGAGAATAAAACCTTAAGGAAGATCCACAGATAGTAGAAACTCAGAAAGAATAAGAAAATATATTGCTACAGATGAAAGACACCTTGAATGATCACCGACATGTTAGGCTATTAGAGATCTTCAAAAAAAAGGAGCAAGTCGAAGCGAGAATAGGAGACTTCGACATTGACTATACTCTTGATGAAGAAACACAAGTGAACATTATGCCAGAAAGAACTTGGGAAGCTATAGGAAAGCTTGCCATGATCCCTCCCCTAGGACAAGTTTATTCAGAGGAAAGCTAATAAACCTATGTGGAAGGCTCGCCCGGATACCTATGATTGTCAATGGAACTTCGATAGAGGAAGACTTTGAGATTATTAAATTTGTTGAAGAAACCACCCTGTTTACCATGCTCAAAGGAAAACCTTGGATTGATAGAGAACAAGCCAGACAAAAAGAGGAAGAAGAAGTGTTGGAACAGAAGAAGCAAGAGTTAAAAGAATTTATGACCAGAAGGATCGCGCACTTGATTGAAGAACAGAAGAGTAGATCACATATATTTAATACTAGAAACTCCGATGTCGAGGCTAAGAGAACACTCAAGGATCCGCAGAAGATTGAGTTACCTATTTTTGATATGGAAGAAGTATTATCCATGAACCCTAGGAAATACTTTCAACAACATGAAGTAACTAAGATCACAGAAGATAAGCATCAGAATGGTAAAATCATTACTGATACGAAGCTCATGGGGAAGAAGGCTATAAAGTTAAGAAAGAAAAGGGCTAACACTGCAAGGTTACAAGAAGCTCTAGAGGAAACTTGACAGACAGAAAAATTGCAAAATTGGAACTTCGTCGGGATATCAGAACAACGACATCTGGCACTCCGCCATGATGAAGCAATATAATCGTTGGACCGATTGACTTCCGATCCGAACGGGTCGAAAAACAATTATGGGTTCCCACTAGACCATTGGACAACACCAGAACGAATAGAACATAGTTAATGAGGGTCTCGTATCCGTTGCAAGCAGACCATTGCTAAGTTTTCCTACTTAATCTGTCGCGCCACGCACCTATAATACTTTTTGCTAAGTGAGAATTTGAGCACGAAACCTGAGATCCACTTACCCAGAGATCATTGCCTTGTTCCCATACTATTCACTGTAGTCTCTGAATTCCTTTCGCACTCGAGCTAGCTGACCCAAGTTTGTATGTCGGATAAGTTCAGTGCTGCCAAGAAAATCGTTGAAGAATTTCGAATTGACTTAATGACTGAGAGAGTCATGTCAGAACGCAGAATGTCTACAGGTGTACAGGAATCATCCTCGGGAGCATTGCCAGCTTCCCCCTCTACTGCTTGCGTAGGACCATCCCAATTGCCTTCGGAAAGACGATCTAAGCTCAGAAACGACTTCACCACTGTGAAGATGATCCCAAGTATCTTGCCTAAATATATCCCACCACTAAGCGGAACAGTGAATTGAGACACTGTACCCAGATACTTCGACTATGTTGTGGTCATTGTGTACCTCCCGAAAGGGGTGCGCACAGTTCATGTTGACCAGGATAAGCTCACAGCGCTGAAATTTAGTGATTTCAACCTTGGAGATCGCAAGGTTTACAGTATGCTATCCCCACACAAATAATTAACTATCACAAAAGGGAAGAACCCAAAGATTGTCCCTCAGCAATGGACCCACAACTTTGCACAGTCAACCCTCCTCAACGTAATGAAGATTCCACATTTCGGGAGGCATTAGGAAGTAAATGCATGCGTCAAGTTGTTGTTGTCCTGCTACCATGGAGGATACCTATGGTTGGACTGTCGCATCACTGTGGATCTGATTCTGATCAATAGGATCACTGGGCTAAGCATGCAGGGCCCTGACCCGCAGGAGTTTTACCCTGGAAAGACCGCAGATCACGCTATCACCCAACGAATAAAAGACACATATGGCGATATAGAGAAGGGCACATGAGGTTACAAGGTAGCCTCCATTGAAAATGAAACAGTGTGCTTTGGTTGCCAGCTGATCGCAGGGAAGTTAGACTGCAAAAATAGACCCCCACAGTTGACCGGATTTGTAGTTGACCTTGCAGGGAAGTGCGCGGAGGGACTACAAATGAACTGGGCAAAGTACCTTATAAATCAGCTAGAGCTTGACTGTAGACAAGCGCAAGACCAAGGGTATGAGTTCCACTTTAGTTGGTTGCTCATACTCATCGCTTTCATCGCTTGGGAACTGCCAGAGGGAGCCACTTTTCTAGAGATCGAACCCTTCGAACCACTGGCCACGAAGTTTTGTACGTTGTGGTACTCCAGTGACATGAACAAGCATTGGCAGTCCAATGTCGTCTTCCACGCTTACTACACTCAATTGAAGAATGAAATCTAGTCTACACCACACATCACACCCAACACACTTCATAGGTTTAGACCTTTCATGAAATTCAGCGCAGACCGTCACTTCACCTATATCACAGCGTGCATGGATGAGCACAAACAACAACTCTAGTCATATTACAAGATGACAGAAGATGACTTGGAGGATATTACCAAGGAATGGTCCACATACCTCCTTGTTGCAGTAGACCCCACAGAGATGTCTGACGTGGATAGCCCTAAAGATATGTCAGATACACCTGGATCGTGCAATACTAAGAAGGAAGTGGAAGTTCAAGATATCCATAGCACATCCACAAAGACTACTTCGATCTCACCTGCGAAGGGAGGTGATGGTGAAGAACTAGGTGGCACAAAAGTTGAGAAAAATAAAGGCGAGGTTACTCCGCCTAGAGAGGAGGAGGATCCCTCCAAGAAAAGGAATATTACCCCACCAAATCCCTCATCCCGAAAGAAAGCTAAGGCCACCGAGACCATGCTTAAAACTACCCTTACCCCAGATGATTTCAACTTCTAAATTTCCACGTTGAATGATGTTTCATTAGAGCTCATAGAAAAGAAAGAAGCAAAGCAAAAGGATCTATTCAGCCAGATCACAGGCGAACACAAAGAAGTGTAACAGGCACTCCATTCCATCCAATTAGTTTTTACGATGCCCTTAACAATGGAAACACTAGGAACAGGCATGAGCCCACTCAATTACACCATATTGTCGAGAAAGTCGAAGCCCGCCTTCGACAAGCTCAAGAAGACATCGCGCAAGCCGCCCAGGCTTTGGCACAAGAACAGAGCGCACATAGAGAACAACAAAGGAAGGTAGAACATGAGCAGCTTGCCTTCCAAGCGAAGTGGGAGGAGGAAAAAGTACAGTTACAGCAGAGTAAGGACCAGTTGCTAGCAGAGAAACTTGAAGTATAGGAAAGAGTTCACAAAGCACTTCACTTTGTGATGGTCATAGAAGTCAAGATGGAAGACCGTCTCCCACAACAGGTGACCCAACTGGAAGAAGTAATCCAAAAACTTCAACAACGCATCACGGATATGGAGCTCTGCACCGTGCCTGAGACACCCCAAGAAATAAGAGATCTAAGAGAGGCCATTGCTCGAAGCGTAGTCGACCGATTAAAAACCTTGGCTTTGGAATGTAAGCAATTAAGCACTAGAAGCACCCAGACTTATGAAACCCTCGCAGAGAATCAAAGATATTGGAGGCACAACTCCAAGAATCAAAGAAACATGTAGATGTGCTACAAGCACAACTGAAGTCTGTGACCACAGTCAAAAGAATGAAGAGATTCGCAGAACTATGCACAACCCAACAACACGTACACATGCTGCAAATTAAAGTGATGGAAGTCTCTCAACGAATTCAACCACTCCAAGAGAAGGCATGCCAACTGTTTGTTGAACTTGAAAGTTAGGGAGTTGAACTCGAACAGGTTGTCATCACTGTAGAAAATCGCCTTGAAGGACCGCTCAATGACACAGTAATCCAGGAATTTACTGAGTAAGAGGTTGTCGCACAACAGCAGGTCGAAGCAGCTCGAGCCAAGCTCGAGGCATTCGAAGCAGAATTGATCAGACCTGAGTGACTCGGAATGAGTCACAGGTGAGTGTTGGGGGCCTGTTGGCCCTTGACCAAGTTTTGAAGAATACTTGGTCATATTTGACCATTTTTGGCCACTGGGTCACTGGAGCTCTGTGTTGTAACCGCTTGACCGAGATAATATAAAGAAGAAGACTTTGTGGACATAGCCCCAGGGTGGGGGTGAACCACGGTAACTGTGTGTATTATGCTCTGTACTTTGTCCTAATGTGTTTATCTCTTTCTTGGCTAAGTTTTTGATGTGGTTAAATAGATCTAGTTATGCTCTATGATGATGATATATGAATAAATGTTAGATCTGATGTATAATATGCTTAGTGCTTGATCTTTTGAATCTAACCGATATTTCTGTGGCTAAGTATTGAATCATCTTTAGTATAAGTATTCACTTTGATGATCTGTGCTATCTGCGAAGTACCATAAGGGTTGAATATTGATGAATGCTCTATGCTAAGTGCCTTGTAAAAGATATAATCACATATCAGTGTCCCAGCTAAGGTTGCAGACATCTGAGTATTGCAACCACCCCTGCCTCTACCTCGGGTGAGACTTCATCTACTTCGCAGGTGTTGCCGAAAAGGCCGGTAGTTAGGGTTTTGTTGGTGCGCTCTTGAGCATTGAACCCTGGGTCTGCCATGTGCCAACAATAGCCTAAAAGGGACCCAACAACAATTGATAAAATATCTTCCTTGCAGCATGGTAGTGATAGTCTTAGAGAGGATTTTGAGATATTGGAGGGTCTTTTCACATCCATTTTAAAAATTTACACTCTTCTTGTATTTCAGTTGAGATAAGATCTACCAAAGATCATTGTAAATTAGTGGATCCTTCAACCTTGTCTAAGTTGGAAGTTATTACACTAGATAAACATTTAATATTGGAAGATATCACATCATTAGTTTAGACTATGAAGGGACTACAAGTGAAGATCGTATTCGAATTAAGTTCTATAGTTGTATGTGGGATATTATAGGTGTATACTGGATACTATTCATGTTATTTTAGGATTTGTACTTATACAAATCCCCACCACAAGTCCCTAAATCTTGCATAACTATAGAAAATCCTACTATTGTTATCTTAGTAATAAATTCCCTCGTTTTAGTGATGGAAGAGGTCCACCACAAGGGAAGATTTCTCGGTGACCTCAAGGGATCAAAGTATCAAGCATTGTATCCAAGCCTACCACCCCCTCTCTTTATCACTTAAATAAAGGTCTAGGTCAAGGAAATAGAAGGAGTATGAAGTTGTTTGAGTACCTTCTCGAAATAAGAACACTTTAGAGAAAATATATGATTATTTCCAAGTTCAAACATGCAATAAATACTCCTTAAAGACAATAGACAATGATAATTTCTATGGCTATTATGAATTTGTAGCAATGAACAATAATACAACAATAGTAAGTAAATTATAACAACAACAATAATTATCAATAAGAAATGCAACAATTGACAATGTGAACTTAGCACACATCCACTGGAGTAATATATAATTGTTATATGAAATTTATAGGTATGTTAGGACACCTTTCCAACAATGTATGCAACAAATAAGAGTGTTATTAGGTGGTTGTACCAAACTCTTGCAACAACAACAAGTTTACTAGCAAGTTAGTGAGAGCATGAGATAATTGGAAGAGAGTGTTTGTTGATCAATTTCACCATAAGAGAGTGGTAAAATCAGTTCCTTTGAGGGTTATGGAGTCTTTATAACATCAATACAATAATGCTTGAAGATTGAACTAGAAAAACATAAGAGGTAGGGCCTAAACTCTAAGGTGTTATCACATTAGGGCCTTAGGGTTTAAACCTTAAAGATAAGGATTGCTAGAGTGCAAGCACTTTTGGGATCTAGCAATCTTTTCTTCATTTTTAATACTTCTACTAGGTCAAGAAATCAAGTGTTTAGGGATAAAATCCTAAATTTCTAGCACTTTAGGGATTTAGGATGCTAACCCTAGCAAGGAGATTTCACCAATTTTGAACAAGAATAACCTTGTGAGAGGAGGAGGCACTTATGCTTCTCTATTAGGGTCTTACTAAGAAATATGTCTAGCACAAACAAACAATATTCACCAAGTAACATAACAACATAAAGATAAATTGCATAAAATTAACTTACTTTAGCCAAGAAACAAGAGACAAAACACTAATTTTGGAAATCCCTCTTCAAAATCAACAAAATCATTCACAAAATGATCCTCCAAGCATAACACATTAAGTAGAAGAGCTAGATAGCCCAAATAGGGCGAAAAATTCACACTTGTTCTCACAAAATGGTGAGAAACAATGATGATGAAAGGAAATGAGATGGTCCTCTATTTATATGAGGCCATATTAACCAATTTTTCCACATAAAATTGTCAACAACTATTAGAAGAGGGTCGACCCCTTCACTTGCCTCTACAATATGACAAAATGAAAAACACATAAAGTAAAACCCTAAAAAGGGCGACGTCATGCCCTAGAAGGGTGACATAGGGTTGAAAAGTGAGATGTCAAGTCTCAAAGAAGATATCGTTGGGCCTCCAAAGGCCATGTGTAATGATCTCATGTGCAACAATGCCCTACCATATGTCTCCTCCTGTCAAACCACCTTCGAAACCACATCATCCATCGAACCCTAGCCTCCAAGATGATGTCAAGGGATAAAGGGTGACATCATGTGTGGTTCATAATCCTGAACCTTCCTCATGAGGCTAGATGTCCTCAAAAGGTGCAACACTCATCATCAATAGTCTCCCACATGTGGGGTATGGCATCCATCATGTGGGATTTCAAGCCCCTATTAAGTTCCAAGTGGCATAGTTTCTTCATGAATAGATTTCACCTGGAAATGTCCAAAAAATACAAATGAGTATGCCCTCCAAGGGTCCGCAAGTCATATGAATCATGCCAAGTAAGCCATATTTAATAAAAGAACCACCCAAACAAGTGCATTAAATCCCCTCTTTTTAAATTTAACAAATGCTCAAAGACCTTACTAACTTTGCCAAATTTAGGTATAGGAGGGTTTTCATGATGCCCTATTGGGTAGGTCGATCCCTAAGTCAAGGAATGTTTCCCAAGAAGACCCTATCTAGATCATGTAATGAGTATGAGGTGGATTGGGGAAAGACTCTTGGGCATGGGGTTCTTGACATATCAAGGGTTCATATTGTCTCATTTATGGGTGCCTTTGTGGAGGGTGAGCTACATCATTGAGTTCCCATTTGTTTGGAATGCAACCTTTTGCCAAGCCCTTTATTTACCTTTTTCCATGCAATTCCAAGTTCAAGTCAATATGGTGCGAACAAGAAATAAAATACACCACACGCTCTACCTTGGAAAACATTAAGTCCAAGAGTGTTGTTTGAAATGGAAATAAAAGAGCACCTGCAATGCCACTTGAAGTTAGATCACATTGGGTGTTATATACAGTGTAAATAAAAGAACATTGAAATGCACTCCCCCTCCAAGCGGGATGCTTTGTTATTTTTTACTTAAAAGTCCTTTATTCCTTTAGAAAAGCGTTTCATGGCTCTCAAAATTTAGGGTGAGAATTTATGTGTGATTTCAACTACAACACCTCTGGGCCTTTAACCCCTTCTTCCCATTAAATGAGGTACAAACCCCTCT
>ML810972.1:130833-142316 GCA_009831015.1 Picea engelmannii
ACCAATTGATAAATATGGATCATTGATATGATGCATAGATGAAGATGGATCAATGAGTTGTCATTGATACATGATGATGCATAGTTTGTTTGATGAAAATATGACTCATTATTGTCTTATCATGATTGATAAGGTGCACAAATAGATGAACTCCAAAGTGGTCCCCTTATGGTGAAGTCCCTCAAGGGAAGATGCTTTGCGGATTGAGTTATCATAGCAGAACAGTTGGAGGACCCATGCTTGTATGTGGAATAATGAGATGAAGATCAATGAAGTTGTTGGTGAAACTATCCTAGATGGATAGTGCTTGTCATTCCATTTCCAGTTGTATGTGGAATGTCACATAACTCCTCACGGTTTGAGAGTTATGGCCTTATAAAGTTGGAGGACCCCCATATGAAGGCTTGAAGCCCCAAGGTCAAAGAAGTCAAAGTGATTGAAAAGAATAAATCATTATTTAAATGATAAAGTAAAGTGACAAAGTCAAGGTGGATTATTTAAATAATAAAAAGAAGTGACAAAATCAAGAAGGAATATTTAAATGATAAAGTATTGGAGAACTTTCTATTCATGGAAAGTGGTTAACCCTAAAAAAAGGAAAATAGGTTAAATAACCTAGAAATGGGTTAAGTGACCTAGAAGATGAAAGTATAAATAAGAAGCTAGGATCTCTTGTGAAAAGTACATTTGGTGAGAATCCTTTTTGTGGATCAATGGAGAGCTTCTTCTGAGAATATCTTTTGGAGTATTGATGGAGAGCTTCTTATTGGTGTGGATCTCTTGAGCATGATTGAAGATCTATTCTAAGGAAGAGAGCGAGAGGAGGATCTCATGGACGCATCAAAGGTTCGGCAATATCGGAGAATTTGCTTCTGACTTCTCCAAGAGATTCAATAAAATGTACAACAAAATCCCTGCTGAAATAAAGCCTACAAAAATCTTTGCCAAGATCACTTATGCTAGTGCTTTTGACCCTGAGTTTTTCCTTTTACTGAGAGAAAGAATATTTTCCTCCTTAGCTCATATGAAAGATGCGTCCTTGGAGGTAGAATCTAACATAGTGACATTTTAAAAACTTAGGGGAAAATATGACAGGGACAAGAGAAAAAATAGATCTGAAGCCTCAACATCTGATTCCTTTGTTGTCCATCCTCAAGTTGATGAACTTACCAAATTAGTAAAATCACTTTATGTTGAGATGGAGAAGCTAAAAATTGAAGGAAAATAGACCTATAGGAATACACTGAATAATGTTAACAAAGGTAACTACAGAAGACCCAATAATTCTCCTCAGATCCTTCCAAGAGAGCCAAGAAACAAAGAGAGGGGTGATAAAAAAAAGTCCAAGCTCCTCTACAAAACAACCTTGAGATCCATTGCCTTGGTGACACCTCCTCATCCCCTCACTTGACCCAATCTACATATGAGGAATCTCTCATGGATAATCAAATAAATGAATTGAGTAAGGGAGAGAAAAAAAAAAAAAATTCCAATAGATACAATCTGATATCCAAAAAGAAAGAGGAAAAGATTGACACTTCTGATCATCCCACCAAAGCAGAAGATTCCACCAAGCATGTGGCAGTTGGAAGCAAAGAGAAAGATGTACAAAACCCTCAATCTTTTATTAAGAATCATATTAGAGAAATTAAGGAGATTATGAAATCTCCATATACCTTCAACTTTGAAAGTGAGATTCAAAATATCAAAATCCTTGTACCTTTTTTGGAGCTGATAAAAAATGAGGAATTCAAAATATATCTTTCCAAAATGTTGCAGCCCGAACCTTCATCCAATTCCACCGATTCAATCAATCTTCAATATGAAAAACCAGCAGTCATCTTAGGAACTTTGATAGAAGATAGAGATGATTCATCCCCTCCCTTCTATACATTATTGAACATTCATGATAAGGTGATGCATAACTGCTTGATGGACTGAAGGGCATCTCACAATCTCATGCCAAAAATAGTCATGGATGAACTTGGGTTGGAAATTACAAAAACTTACCATGACTTATATTCTTTTGACTCTAGGAAAGTGAAGTGTCTTGGGGTTATCAAAGATCTATTTGTGACTTTGTTTCAGTTGCCCATGAAAAGTGTGGTCATGGATATTGTGGTGTTTGATGTCCCCCCTAAGTTTGGTATGCTCTTGTCAAGATCTTGGATAAAAATACTAGGGGGAACCTTGAAAATGGACCTTACATATGCCACCATTTTTGTGTTTGGGGGGGAGCATAGAAGGCTTTACAAGGAAGCTCAATTGGCCTACATCATCAGTGATGAAGAAAATCCCACCAACCATCATGTTTTTGCACTTGATGCTGATTTGGGATCCAGTATATTGTAGCTCACTGATGCTCCTGAACCTCCTCTTGAAATCAGAAAATAGTCCATTACCTTTTGTGAAGATTCTCCTCCAAATACCTATGTTTGGAAGATATTTTTTGACAGAGCCTCTTCTAAGGAAGGTGATGGTGTTGGAGTAGTCTTTGTTTCCCCTAATCAAGAGACTATATCTTTGTCCTACAAGCTCAATTTTGAAACTACAAACAATGTGGTCGAATATGAATCTCATGTTTTGGGTTTGAGGGCTGCCAAAGACATGGGGATTGAAGAGCTATCAATGTTTGGAGATGTTGAATTAATTGTCCATCAAATCAAAAATTTGTATCAAGATAAGCACCCCAAGCTAAGGACTTACATAAATGAAGTTTGGGATCTTGTTGATAGTTTCTTCTTAGCTTTCAATATCTCATTTATTCCAAGAGAGGAGAACACCATGGTTGATTCTTTGGTTGTCTCAACAACTAATTTCAGAGTCCCTTTGCCACCTAAACTCAAATATGATGTAGAACTGAAGTATAGACCCTCTATACCTGACAATGTCAAACATTAGAAGGTCTTTGAGGATGATCTTGAGATTAAAATTTTTCTTGAGATTGTTGATGAGTTTTATGCATTACATATTGATCAAGATCATGATTCTGAAAATATCCCTCATGATGATGTTTTTCTAAATAAAATTGCTAACCATCATATTGTTAAGTTGCCCAGTAACCATATTCCAAAGGGACTAGTTCCTTTGGAGATGTTTTTTGACATAAATGATGTGGCTGTAAAGGTTAAAGGTTCAACTGATGATGTTGATGTGACTGAATGCAATGTGGGTACATAGAAGAATCCAAAATATGTCAAGTTGTCTAGCCGCTTGTCAAAGGAACAAAGGGTTGAATATGTTGAGATGTTAAAATAGTTTTCTAATGTGTTTGCCTGGACATATGAAGATATGAGAACATACGACACAAACATCATTGAACATAAGATCCCTTTGAAAGAAGAGACCAATCCATTTAGGCAGAAGTTGAGACAGATAAATCCTATGTTGTTGCCTATTATGGAAAAAGAGGTAAAAAAGATTTTGGATGCCAAGATTATCATTCCTTTTAGATGCTCTGAATGGGTGGCTAACTTGGTCCCAGTAAAAAAGAAGAATGGAGAAATCAGACTTTGTGTCGATTTCAAAAATTTGAATCGAAGCTCTAAGAAAGATAATTACCCCTTACCAAAGATGGAGCACATATTGCAGAGGGTGACATGTTCATCTAGGATGTCTATGATTGATGGATTTTCTGGCTACAATCAGATCTCTGTCTTGCATGAAGATAGAGAGAAGACAACCTTTACCACTCATTGGGGCACATTCATGTACGCTAAAATTCCCTTTGGATGATGAACGCATGAGCGACCTTTCAGCGAGCCATGGACATTGCCTTTATTGGGGAGAAGGACAAGTTTGTAGTCATTTATTTGGATGAAATAACAGTGTTCTCACAATCTAATAAAGAACATTATCATCATTTGAAAAAGGTCTTCTTGAAGTGCAGAAAATTTGGTCTCTCTCTAAATCCTAAAAAGTCATTGTTTGCTATGAAGGAGGGGTAATTATTGGGGCACATTGTATCAGCTGAAGGGGTAAGGATTGATTCAAGCAGAGTAGAATCTATCCAGACCTTTTCTCTCCCTAGATCCAAGAAAAAAGTTCAGTCTTTCTTGGGGAAAATCATTTTTTTGAGAAGGTTCATTTCAAATTTTGTTGAATTGGTAAAGTATATCACAACCATGCCGAGGAAAGGAAATGAAGTCAAATGGATTATTGAGTCTCGAAATGATTTTGATCAAATAAAAAAGGCTTTGACTTAATCACCTGTGCTCATCATCCCTGACTACTCCAAGGATTTTATGATATTTTTTTTTGCTTCATTTGACACAGTATATGTTGTTTTATTGCAGAAAAATGCAGAAGGGTTAGAGCAGCCTATTGCCTTTTACAGCAGGGCATTGAGGGGTGCTGAAATAAAATATGACATCATGGAAAAGCAGGCCTATTCTTTGGTCAAAGACCTCAAGGCTTTCATAGTATATGTGTTGCATTCAAAAGTTATTGCATATGTCCCTTCAGCCTCGATGAAAGAAATTCTTATTCAGCCTGACATAGATGGAAGGAGGAGCAAATGGATTGCCAAAATTCTTGAATTTGATCTTGAAATAAATCCCACCAAATTGGTTAAAGGCCAAGGTTTAGCTAGGTTGTTGGCTGAATCAAATTACAAAGATCTGGGGGTTAATTTCATCAGCATTAGCTCAGAAAATCAGCAAGATGAGTTGTCTGATAAAGGTTCTCAAGTCAACCCTCCATTGGCAGAATGCACTTGGTACAAGGACATTATATATTTTCTACAGAAGTTGCAGTCTCTTGATGGTTTGGAGAAGAACAAGGTAAGATATTTGAAGCTCAAATCAATCAAATATTGTCTTATTGACCAAGTTTTGTATTGGAAAGATCCTTTAGGAGTGATTTTGAGATGTCTAGGTCCACAGGAGGCCCAAAAGATCATGTCTGATTTTCATGACAATTTATGTCGGGGTCGTCACTTCTGGAGAACCACAACCTATAAGATCCTCAGAGCTGGGTATTTTTGGCCTAGCATTTTTATTGATGTTTGTGTGAAGATTAGAGCTTGTTTCAAGTGCCAAATTTTTTATGGAAATCAGTAGCTCAAGTCTTTTCCATTGAAGCATGTGGTAGCTTCAGGACCTTTTCAGCAGTGAGGCCTAGATTTTATTGGGGAAATTCATCCTACTTCAAGTGGCCAGCATAGGTGGATTTTGGCTGCCATTGATTACTTCACTAAGTGGATAGAATCCATCCCTACAAGGAATGCCTCCCACAAGGTAATCATTAGTTTTCTTGAGGATATTATGGCAAGATTTGGTTGTCCGAGAAGAATTGTTACTGATAATGTTTCATCTTTCAAGGCTGAACCATTGATCAAGTTTTTTGAACAATATGGGATTACATTGGTTCATTCTACTCCTTAATACCTCCAAGGGAATGGACTGGCAGAGTCCTCTAACAAGAGCCTTATAAATATCATCAAGAGATTGTTAGAAGACAATAAGAAGGCATGGGATTCAAAGATTAAATTTTCTTTGTGCGTTGATAGAGTGACAACAAAGAGATCTCTTGGTGTCTCCCCTTTTCAGCTTGGGTATGGAGTTGAGGCTATTTTTCCTTCTCATCTTGCCTTGCATGTGGAAAAAATCTTCCAAGAATACCAAGTAGAACCTGATGATATGATCAGAAGAATACAACAACTAGTAGAAGTACAACAGACTAGGCAACAACTATTAGACAAAGCACAGGACCATCAATAGAAGATCAAGCAAGCCTTTGTCAAGAAGGTAAGCAAAGAATATTTCCAACTGGGATATCTAGCGCTCAAGTGTGATGCTTCCAAGCAAGACAAAGGCAAGCACGGTAAATTTCCCTTCAAAATTTTTGAGGTATTTTCAAATAACACTTATAAGTTGCAGAATTTGGAGGATTCTAAAGTTTTTGGTGGCCCTGTCAATGGGAACTTTTTGAAAAAAGTATTTTTCTTAAGCCATGAGTGGTTTTCCATGTCACTATAAATATCATTTTTTGTTTTATTTTTGATTGAATAAGTGACTCCATAGCCCTAGGATAAGGCACTGAAACTGCTTGTTCTTGGAAGCTCACAGGGAGCATGCCATCCCCTTTGGAGCCAATGTTATCACATTAAGTTGCCTTGGGTCTTTTATCCCTTAGGTTTAAATTTTTATCCTTTAGACTTCAAATTTGCTTTATTTTTCTTTGTGTGATTTTCTTAGGTTAGCTTGAACAAATAAAGACTTGGGTTTTGGCTCATTTTTGGCCCTCATATAGATTTTAAGCCTAGGTTCATTTTTGGCTTATGGTTTTGACTCACCTCATGACTTGACACTAAGCATAACCTATCGCATGACCTTCGTGACTTGACATGTCACTATTTTCACTTATACCTTTTATCCTTGCCATGTTGTCCCTATGTCCAATTAAAGGTGGGTCAAATCAATTTTTTGAAAAAAGGGCATTGCCAACTCATTAGGAGTTTCCATAGTGCACTCCTTGTCCTTTTTCCTTGCCATGATTCATCATTATTCATTGAGGTCATGATCTACCTTGTTTTCAGCACCATGGTTCGTTAAAATATGGATTATAAGATTTGGTTTTAATGAGTTTGCCAACGGTTTCAAAGATTTGAATTTTCTCATACTCGGCATTGCTGAAACTGCTAGTTCAGACCAGTTGCAGACAGCGCTATAGGATCAAATGCTAAGGATGATTTGGAAGCTGAGGTAGTCGTGGTGGTTTCCTAACCGGTTGCAGAGCCTCAAATTGTCAATTAATCCTCCAGTTATTCCATGAGCTCCCTCCATTGCATAGAAAATTCTTGGGATATCTATTGCCTGAGTTTTGGTAGTGACCGATGTTGCAAATCACTCCCTCCTTCATCCCTCTGCATCCATAATTTCCCTCTCATGGACTTGCATCCCTTGTCACCTATTTTTCAGCTATCAAAGACGTTAATTCATTCTTCTCCTGAGTTTTGAGTGCCCGTGAAAAAACCTTTTCCTTATGTGCACATTGCGCTACCGAAAAATTCTGTTGAAACCTCGCTACATTTCCCTTGTTTTCCCTACGCTATATTTTGTTTGGATTGGAGTGTTACTTGTCGATATTTAAAGACGTCTGCAATTTTTTTTTTACTTTCACTATATCATTACTCTTTAGCTTGATATCTATAGACAGTAAGGGGAGAGGAAATTGCAGTTCATACCTTTCAAAAGCCATCAAACAATGTTCTATCAAAATTAGGTGAGTTAGAGGAGAATCTTAGGAGAGAGCAGCCATTATTCACTGTCATTTTTACACTGAAGTCTACCTTTGTTTTCTCCCTTAACCTTCACTATACCATAACCTTTGATCCCTTGTCTTTATCCATGGAGACACCTCAGAATAAGAAATCTCACAAGGGAGGAATTGTGGTCAGAACTGAACCCCTCATAAATGAACCTATTTGATGCAGAGACAATGGTTAGGGAAGTTTTTCAAAGGGTGGGTTGCCTCTCTTTTTGCCAAAACATGTAGAGGGGACATCCTGAAGTGGAAAGGAAATTTTCCTTACATTTTGATGGCCTTAAAACTAAGGTAGGAGACCTTGAGCTTGAGGTGTTTAAAGCCTCCATTGCAGCAACCATAAGAATTCCTAATACTAGTGAGAGGTGGTTTAAATCCACGACCTTAAATGTTTCCTTCTCCAAGGAATTCCTCAAAGCAGATTATCAGACAGGCAACTTGTCCAAAGGAGTGCCTAGAAGTCATCTAGTTGAAGATTTTGACAAGATGTTGAAGATCATCCATAGATACTTTACATGTGAGGGAATGTTTAATACGTTATACCAGTACCATATAAGGATTTTGCTTCATTTTACTGGTAAATATGAAATAAATATCCCTTTCTACTTGTTGAGGAGCATGGGGAAAATATTTGATAGAGTCCAAGCCAAGTCCAAGGTTGTGGACACTAGTGTTTTTCACTCTGGATTGATCAAGATGTTGGTCTTGGAAGAATTGAAGAAGAGGAACATTCCTTGGGAACGGTTCATTATTTATGCTCACATGCAATTGGACATAACCTCTACTCCTCAGTCTAATATGTAGAGTCTCTTACCATCTACTAGTGTTTCTCCAACAGGAACAAGCAGGAAAATAAAGAGCAAAGCCCCTACTCAAGACCAAGAGGTCATTAAGGAAATTGAAGAAACAAAGAGGGAGGCTTATCATTATCCAAAGAGAGACTTTTCACCTCTTCCTGCACCAGAATTGGAAGAGTTTCCTTCATCTACTAAAGCCACAACCAAGAAGGGAATAAAAATGCATTTCTCTTCACCTTCTTCAGTAGTTAGCACAAAAAGTCATGAAGCCTTTTATTAGATCATCAACTCTCAAGGAGGTTGTTGAAGCACAAGTCTTACCCAAGGTTGCAATTATAAAGAAAAAGAAATATAAGGGCAAAGGCATTGAGAAGCCTATTGAGGTGATAGACAGAGCCCCTGTGTAGCAGAAAGATGAAGGCAAATCCATGAAGAATCCTATTGAGGTTATTAACCTCGGGACTCCACCTATCAATCACACTTTCAAAAGATTGATTAGAGAGCTTAGGGAGGCTAGGAAGGTGGTTGCTCATTTGAAATCAGAAGGTTTGGAAGACAAAAGAAAGATGAAGGAGCTTATGGATAATTACAACAACTCCCTTGATCTGGAAAAATTTGCAGCTAGAAGAGCCCTGCCTCTCCATAAGAAACTAAATAACCTCTATAGGATAAACAAAGGCTTTAAATCTCAAAACAGAAAGCTCAAGTAAGAATTGAAATACTTCAAGAATGAATTGGCCTGGAGAAATTTGAATGTTTTGGTAGAAGCTGCCATTGAAAGAGAGAAACCAGTAATGAAGAAGGGCTCACCTGCAGTCAAAAATACTATCCCTCCAAAGGAAAAACATGTTGTTATGATAGAAGGAAGCTCTCCTTCAACAAGGAGAAGTGCTAGGTTGATGAAATAATTGGGGGATATAAGCTTCATTTTGGTGAGTGGTCTCTTTTTGTAAGAGTGAGTGATCAAGAAGGTACAATTTTTGCAACCTATACAGGCATCTATAGGCTTCTAACCTATCAGCTCAAGTTTTTGTACTTTCCAAAGAATTAGTCTCATCATACAAAAAGAGCATAAACATTATGTAGCGCCATGGCACTGCGGAATTGTCTATATAGCATGTCCTTCCATTTTTCTACCTAAAGTGCTATGAAAGCTCCTAGCCAAAGTACACAGTAGCACTACCATTTCTGCATAATGCTACCAAATATCCTAAGCTGAACTTAACAATGGCGCTACAAATTCTGCAAGACCGTTTCAGCGATGGCGCTACCAATTCCGCAGAGGTTATTTGAAGTGTGGTGCTACCGAATTCATAGAGGCTAATACAGGATCGACGCTACAAGAACTATAGGCTTGTTTTGGATCGGTGCTACGAAATGTGCAGAGTATTTTGCAAGGGTGATACAAAAATGCACTACCCAGCGTGCTACTGAATGGTGCTATGAACTGGCACCTGGAATCAAGGAGATAGAATTCATCACTCTTTTGGGTGGCTTATGATGTGGAAAAGAGTGAGGATCATAGGTGGCAGCATGATGACAACATAAAACCCATAGAGGACACTTGGCATGGAAAGGATGTAATTTTTAAACCTGCGAAGTAAAACAATGCATATAGATTCTTAAGCAAGACAGAAATTAAGCAATGGCTTATACACAGAGTACACAGAGATTTTATACCGGAAACCCTCAACCGGGAAAACCTTTCTTATATTCCTTATATCGAATTTCACCATTCACCATACAATATATACAATGTTTTTAGATATTTCGTAGATACCAAAACCCTAATCCCTTAATCCGGGATTAATTTACAAAACCGCTAAAAATAGCAAAAACCGCCCAAAAAAAATTTTCGGGGCGCTGCCCCAAACCCTGTCAGCCCCGAGCTATCGCCTGTTGCTGAACGTTGAGCATAACTAGGGGGGGCATACCTACCCCCCTTGGGACCCCCTTAGGAAAGCACTCGGTGCACACGGCACAAACATAGCACTAGTGTGAGGGATCGTCAAACGCAATTGTCGAACCTGACGCACCCACACACACACATGCAAAGAATATAACACATACCCAACATTCTCCCACTTGTTGTTTTTTTTGCATCCAGAGTTACAGGGGATTATATAGTCAACAATCCAGGGCAGCAATGCCCATTGTTACTCTACACCAGGAGAACTTTTTTGTGCTCACAGACTTTGTCAATGAATCTGCAACATTCTTCAAAGTGTCAACCTTTTCCAGCAACACGTTCTTTTCCTCAACCATGTCTCTCACAAAATGATTCTGAACATCAATATGCTTTGTCTTCGAATGATAAGTTGGGTTCTTTTCCAGGAACATTGCACTCTAACTGTCACAATCTAATCTCACTGCTTGATGTACCAACCCAATACCTGAACACAATCTTTGTAACCATACTACTTCCTTGCTTGTATGAGTGGCTGCCATGTATTTAGCTTCTGTAGTTGAGAGTGCCACTATAGCCTGTCTTTTGATCATCCAACTGATTGCTCCTCCAAATAGGTTAAACACATACCCAATTGTAGTTCTTCTATGATCCAAATCTCCAGCCCAGTCTACATCAACAAAGCCATTTATGTCCACCACTCTGTCCAATCCTGGTCTTCCTTGGTAGCACAATCCATAATTAGTGGTGCCACGAAGATACCTGAAGACCCTCTTTACTGTTGTCCAATGCTCCTTCCCTGGTTTTGACATATACCTGCTCAAAACTCCCACTACATGTGCAATGTTCGGTCTAGTACAAACCATTGCATACATCAAACTGCCAATTGCACTGGCATATGGAACATGGGACATGTCCTCTTCTTCTTCCTGTGTCTCGGGACACTGATCTGCAGATAACTTTACACCTATAGGAATAGGAACCTTGACCGGTTTACTTCCATGCATATTAAACCTCTGCAATATCGTCTCAACATATTTTCTTTGATTCAACCAGAGTTTCTTGTTTGCACGATCTCTTTTAATCTCCATTCCCATAATGAAGTTAGCAGCACCGAGATCCTTCATGTCAAATTTGGAGGATAGTTGTGATTTCACCTCCTTGATAACATCCATGTTATTTCCTACCAACAATATGTCATCAACATACAACACTACATAAATGAAGTGATTACCAACCTGCTTGGAATATACAAAATGATCAGCCCTGCTTCTTACAAATCCCAATCCAAGGATGTATGTGTCAAACTTTTGGTACCACATCCTAGGTGATTGCTTCAGACCATATAGTGACTTATTTAGCTTACAGACCAGCTCTTTCTTTCCCTTCACTACAAAGCCTTCTGGCTGCTTCATGTATATTTCTTCTTCCAGATCCCCATGTAGGAATGTTGTCTTCACATCCATTTGTTCCACTTCAAGATCAAAAGCAGCAACAATAGATAAAATAAATCT
>ML810972.1:143386-165199 GCA_009831015.1 Picea engelmannii
CATCACTGTGTATCAACTCTAAGATCCCCTTTGCTCTTGTAGCACCAGATGGGAATCTTACTCGATTTTGTTTACCATATATGCAATTTTCACAGAAATAAAAATCCAGAGTGCAATTAGACATACCTTCAACCATACCTTTATCGTTTAGTGTTCGAAGGCCCTTTTCTCCAATATGCCCCAGTCTTTGATGCCATAACATGGTCTTATTTTCTTGGATAGTATCGATCTTGTCTCCTTCATTTTTCTTCTCAAGGACAACAGAACTGTTACACCCATTAGTATAAGTGCTTCCCAACAACTTGTATAGAGTTCCACAATGAACTCCCCTCATCAAGACCGTTGCTCCTCGTACCATCTTGCAAGTGTTCTTTTCAAATACAGTTTTCACTCCTACATCACCCAACTTGCTTATAAATATTAGGCTCATGGCTAGTTTTGGAATGTGTAGAACCGCAGGGAGAGTTCTAATCCTTCCATCATTTAGCAGCAACTTAACCCTTCCATGTCCCAAGATTTTTGTTGTCGAGTCATCTCCTAGGAATACATCACCACCATCATATTTTTCATATTCAGAGAACCACTCCTTGTGAGGAGTCATATGGTATGACGCACCTGAGTCAATCAACCATACATTATGGTCTACATGTGTACTTGTAGATGCTAGGTAAACATCACCTCCTTCTTCAGTGGAGGTTTTCTCCTCTGTGGAAGAGGTACTATCAGATCCCTTTGGTTTTTCAACCTTCTTAGACTTGTAATCTTTTTTATAATGCCCTGTTTTACCACACTTCTAGCATTTCCTCAAAGATTTTCCTGGAGACTTAGATCTACCTGTAGATTTAGATCTCCATCCTGAAGGCTTAACAAGGTTCTTGTCTTGGGTACGCCCTCTTACAAATAAAGCATCTGTTTTGTGACCATCCATGCTTTTTCGCCTCATCTCTTCAGATAATAAGGATGCAACTACATCCTCATACTTCAATGT
Organism: Picea engelmannii; assembly: GCA_009831015.1. NCBI lineage: Eukaryota > Viridiplantae > Streptophyta > Pinopsida > Pinales > Pinaceae > Picea > Picea engelmannii. The sequence continues at coordinate 144,375 of ML810972.1, forward strand.
AGATTGAGTGGTACTACCTATTGCTACAACCAGATTATCCCAAGAGTCTGGCAAAGAACATAACAAAGTAATACACTTATCTTGTTCTGCAATCGTAATATTAACAGATCCAGGTTGACTTACCGGAGTATTAAAGGCATTTAGATGTTTTGTCATAGAATCTCCATCTTTCGTTCTAAGATGATACAGCTTCTTTCTAAGAAACAACTTGTTTACCAGGGACTTTGATTGATAAAAATTCCCTAACTTATCCCATATTTCCTTGGTTGTAGATTCTCCTGAGACATTCAATAACACTGAATCTGCCAGGCAGAGTCGAATAGTACTCCTTGCTCTTCTATCCAACTTGTCCCAATCTTCCTTCGACATACCAGTCGCTGGTGTACTAGTAATTTGTGTACTAGTAGGTTGTGTACCAGTAGACTGTGTGCTAGTAGACGATGTACCAGTAGGCTGTGTACCAGGATCCACAACGATCCATTGTTCTTTGTCTACAAGAAGGTCCTCCATCTTAAGCTTCCATAGCTCAAAGTTTTTACCGTTGAACTTCTCTATCTCGATTCTAGATGAGATCGCCATTCCTCTTTCTTTGCTCAAATATCCACTGCAAAAGATCCCACTAAACCCAGGTTTATCACAGACCCAAGATAAACTTGATCTATCAAGACCGAGCCAAACCCTCAACAACAAAGGCGTCCCTCTGAACCCAAAAATGAGCTCTGATACCACATGTAAGTTTTAAACCTGTGAAGTAAAGCAATGCATATAGATTCTTAAGCAAGACAGAAATTAATCAATGGCTTATACACAGAGTACACAGAGATTTTATACCGGAAACCCTCAACCGGGAAAACCTTTCTTATATTCCTTATATCGAATTTCACCATTCACCATACAATATATACAATGTTTTTAGGTATTTCGCAGATACCAAAACCCTAATCCCTTAATCTGGGATTAATTTACAAAACCGCTAAAAATAGCAAAATCCGCTAAAAATAGCAAAAATCGCCCAAAAAAAAATTTTGGGGCGCTGCCCCAAACCCTGTCGGCCTCGAGCTACCACCCGTTGCCGAACGCTAAGAATAACCAGGGGGGGGCATACCTGCCCCCCTTGGGACCCCCCTAGGAAAGCACCCGGCACAAACAGAGCAATAGTGCAAGGGATCGTCAGATGCAGTTATCAAACCTGACGCACCCACACACACACATGCAAAGAATATAACACATACCCAACAAAGGAATGTGCATCAAGGGAGACAATGTCATTTAAATATTGTTGGATTGGTTGCCAACATGTTTCCTTTTTTATAGCAGTTTTTTAAATAGTTGTTAGCACAGGTGTTAGATGGAATAACTGATTTGGAGAATCCTGTGGGAGGAAGGCCAACTGGCACCTCTAGTTGTTGCCTTCCCTTTTTTGTTATAAATAGATAGTCCAAATTATTTAGAGGGTTCGAATGGTTGAGTTGGGATCCCTTATTGTAATATTTTTTATTAAGCAGACCGGTTCTCTAGTTATTGAACTTGAGAATTTTTTATTAATATAAGTCAGTTTCTCTTATTCCATCTTGTTGCCTCTTATATTGAAGTTTTCATGATGGAATGATTCACATGAGATTTTTATAGTTGTATTATGATGAATGTTTGATTATAGTATTGCTATGATGTTCTTCAGTGTTCTTTAAACTTTGAATTCAAGAAGATATTGTGTTTGAGTTTTTCCTCCTTAGGTTGTTTGAAGACTTGATGTCAATAGCAGACCTCTACACTTCCCTCACAAAAGTATTCCTTCTATTCACTTTTACTCCCATTCACTGACTGAAGTTGATCAAGACTTCAATTCCTTGTGCATGCTAGCCAAGATTTCTGAGTTAAAACATTATTATTCTGAGACTTGTCCATTTTACCTTTTAAACACTCAATTACATTTACATATAATCTGATGGGTATTGGGCTTATCCTCTCTACAATCTGAGGGTGATTCCTAGTGCTAACATGATGACTTCATCAAGTGGAGCAGAAGATTTCAAGATTTTGTCTTCATGAGGATCCTCTTTGTGGATCATGTCTTCAACATGGTATGTTTCATCAAAGTGTTCTTCTTCGACATGTTCACAAGACAACTCATGTTCTTGTATTTGGTGATCCTCCTCATGATTCACCTTTTAAAGATCTTGTTCTTTAGTCAAGTCTTCGCTATCTTCAATAGAATCATGAGGTAAATATTGCTCCTCTTCAAGGGATCGATAACCCTCTTCATAAGCTTCTTCCTTGGGTTCTTTCCTTGGAGATGTGTGGCCTTCTTAATCCAAGACATTCTCAATACTTGGAGGTTCTTCACTAATCAATTATCCATTATCAATAGATTCATCCTATTGAGAGTTGTGTGACTTCCGAAGGCCTTCTATAATATCAATAGTGAACCCTTCATCCTCAAGGACTATTGTGAGATCTCGAAGAACATCTTCATATGTATAAAAATGCAGGCGCCAACACTCAATGAATCTGCTAATGAGATCTATGAGAGAAGATATGCCCTTTGGTTTACAACAATTCCTAAGCCATTTTCTAACTTCCAAGGGCATGCGATATATAAAAAAAAAAAAAATGTACGTCCTCATTAGGTGATTTTATTTCCCATAGATACTTAAATAACTCTACAATATGAATGGTGACCAAACCCTTGAATTTTGGATAGTCTTTCAACAATGTTGCATCAAAATCAAACTCATTTGGGCATACGGGAATGTTCTCGAAATCAATAGAAGGGTACCATTCTTGAAAATCCATAACTCCATTACTTGGGAAACAAAAAACTCAAAAGTACCAGTCGAGTCGCCTGATAAACTTTGAGAGATAAGGGCTTCGAGGAAAGTTTACCAAAAGATATGTCATTTGAGGAGAATGACTCAATCCTCCCCAACAACTGCACAAAAATGTTATTGTGGTATTTGTACTTGTGCAAAGCCCCACCACAAGTGCCTAAATATTGCACAACTATAGAAAATCCTACCACTATCACCTTAGTAAGAAATTCCCTCATTTTAGTGATGGAAAAGGTCCACAATAGGGGAGGCTTCCCCGATGACCTCAAGGGATCAAAGTATCAAGTATTATAGCCAAGCCTACCACCCCCTCTCTTGATCACCTAAAGAAATGTCAAGATCAAGGAAATAGAAGGAGTATGAAGTTGTTTGAGAACCTACCCAGAACAAGAACACTTTATAGCAAATATATGATTATATTTCCAAGTTCAAACATGCAATAAATACTCTTAAAAAATGACAATTTCTATGGCTATTATGAATTTGCAGCAATGAACAATACTACAACAATATTAAGTAAATTATAACAACAACAATAATTATCAATCAGAAATGCAACAATTGGCAATGTAAACTTAACACACATCCACTAGAGTAATATCCAAATGTTATATGCAATTTTCTGGGTATGTTAGGCCACCTTTTCAAGTGTATGCAACAAATAAGAGTGTTATCAGGTGTGTTGAGGAAAATATATGAATTGATCTTACTCAAACATTTTCAAACTTTACTTGGCTAAAGTAAAGTAGACGGGAATATCACCCTATGTTTATAGACAACAAAAATGTATATCCTAACTCACAAGTATTAATTAGAAGTGCTTAGGCTAGTCTTTTATCAACAAAAGCTTGCTGGAAATTCACTTTTTATGTATTTTTTTGAACATATCAGATATTGAAATAAATGTAAGAACAAAAGTAAAGATACCAAGATGATACTCAAGATATATGAGACATAAAAAAATCCTTTATTTCATTCCAATTCACCAAATATTCATTGTCTTTACAAAACTTCACATGGAAATCTTGGACCAAAGTCAAACTTAGAAATCCCCGATGGAACATACAAAGGGACCTCTGACAAAAAACCAAAATTGAACTCTAAAAGTTGGATCAGCTTGCCACAGATTGTTTCCCACTCGACTCTGCACAATAGCCTTTATCAATCATGAAAATAATTCATAAACAAACAAGTCTACATAGACTATCAAAGATAGATCAACACCTCTGAAGAACAAGTGTCTGAATGATTTGATTCAACCCTGAATATTGTTGTCTACAATAAGACCCTGCTATCACAAAAGTGAATTAGGTTGTGATGAATATATGAATGAATGAAAACTAAACTATCTCAACATAAACTCAAAGATAAAACCTTAGCATGATTTGTGCTTCTATCCTCCTCTTGTTCCTCCCCTTAGTTCATCTTTTAACAAATTAGAATTGGTTAGAGTAGTCGAACTAACTTATTAGTTAAGCTAACATAAGGCTTTAACTAACTATAGTTAAGGAGGGGGGGAAGTAATAATCATAATAGGGTCATAATTAAATAATAACTAATAGGTGGGACCCCCTTGTGACTCCTTTAGTGATAACAATCATCACATGATAACATAATCCATTTGTTAAGCAAACACACCCCATGTGCATCCCTTCAAAACATATTTTCCTTTAACAATTTTAGCTCATAAACTTGAAAATATTTTAAACCGATACTCATATATCCAAAATAAAACATGTTGTCCAAAATCCATGGAGTCCATTATCATAAAACAATAAATAACATAAAATTTAAAAACCATATTTTCCAATTTGTGAAGCAACCTTTCCTTGGTTGCTGCTATCACCTCCCGATTTCCCTAAAATTGCCTTGAGTTGGATAAAGACTTTAGGATTTATCTCATTGATCACGTGGGAACAATCATCCTCAAATGCATCCATGAAGAAACGGATTTGTCAGAGTCATTGGAGGGTGAGGAAGGGGCAGAAACAACTTTTCCTTTATCGAATGCATGGTGGGCTCGAGTCTTCAATCTCTTGCTAGCATGGGAGGATTGCACTGGTGAGTGGTTAGGGGAAGATTGGGCAATGGGGTTCAAAGGTGCAGGAGAAGGCAAGGTTAAGTTTGGCCAGCCATGGTGTTGGGAGATTGTCGGGTGAACAATCTCTTGCCACCCATCATTTTCCAGAACTTCAGCCTGTAAAGAGACATGAGGAGGCACAGGTATACCGGGGGATTGAGGGGCTTGGAAGGGAGGCCTTTCAGGCCTCAATTGGACTATTCCCTATCCAATCCAATTAAAGAACCCAGCATGGAACAATTGTCCAAGCTCTTCAGAATCAACATCAAAATGTATTGAGAACCTAGGCTTCATTGGGCCTCGGTTCCAGTTACCTTTACCTCTGTTTCCTCGGCCATGGATTCCCCGACTGAAAAAACTCATCCTACATATGTTAACAATTAGCAAATAGTCTTTTAAATAACCATGCATGACAACTCCTTAAAAATACGAAATAGATTTGACTCAGAATGTATCAGGCTCATGCAATCCAATCCATACAAATTGTTCTAATGTTAATCAATGAGCAGGGGGGTGGAAAAAATGTTCAAGGATACATGAGGGGTTTGTAATTAGTGAAAATATGATATAATGAAAGGGGAGAGATATGGTCACTTCTCAATGATAACAACAATCAATTGTAAGCAAACCAATAAACATCACTGCAATCCACACAGGATTCTGCCACTTCTATCCAATCTAACACATAATTTTCCTTAGTTGTGATCAATATCAGAACAGGGGGTGAACAAAATGAATATGGGATATGTGAGGGGTTTATAATTAGTGGAAAATGAGAAAATGAGAGGGAAAACAAACGTTTATTGTTCATGAGATTAATCAAGCAATCCATAACATATTTTGCAGAAAAAAAAAAATGCATAGACCAATAATTAGATGATTGAATAATAATTCTTGTGTATTTGTTTAATTTCACTGTCCATTAATATCCAACATAGTTTCGTTACAAAACAGAAGTACATCCACCATCGCCATACATTTCCCCAATCCACGTCTATATTTGAAAGTAGTGTTTCCAAAAATAATAATGAAGCCTCTACTTCTGTTAATAGGGCCAATCAATACCTGTAATGATATTCATTTCCATACATATATATGCAGTAGAAAGATCAAAATAATCAAGACCTCACATGCCACGCCTGAAAGGAAATTGACTATAACAAACAATCATCATTTAGACACAGGCTATGAAGGAGAAAATTTCCGAAACCATGTAACCATGCCACTGTAAAACAAGTATCTCAGTGTGACTTAAAACCGAGCCAAACATCCCACACAATTGTCATCTATAGTGATCAACTTGCAAAAAGACAACGCACTTAGAATTCAGGGGGTATTACTGGGAATACAAAACAAGCCATCCATATTATACGCGGTGAACAACTGAGAGAATTTCATAGTGTAATAATTCCCATAACCACACAGTAATATATGACCACGATATAACTCAAAAACCTCTTTCTGAGCTATTTTTTTAAGTTTTCGGTGAGTGACCAAGCTGCACACATTCAAGTGTATTCTCCCAACGAAAAAAGATGCAGTGGAAATATCCAATCCAATCTTCTAATTCTAAAAAAATCATCTACAGGACGCGACATGTGTGAACAACACCAAACCCCTATGACCATGCCAACCATTATCCAAACATCATAAGAACCACTCTAACATTTGTATAATAACCAACAATTTGACACCGTGGTAAGGGAAAACATTCGACCAAACAAGCGTGATAACGGTGTATACTCATGAACCAAAACGAAATGACAGAGGCCCCTTCATAACAAAATAAAACTGATTTTTGACAACAGGCTGCACCTGTGAACCTTTTAGAAGTGCAATTGGCAATGTGGAGCTCTCGCCATTTCCACAGAGGTATTGTCCAAAAGCCATACTAACACGACTGTTATACGAATAACAGGTGAGCCCGCATTCGAAGTAACAGACTAGAATAATCTTAGCATGCTCGACAGACTTCTTATGCAGCACCATTCTGGAGGGTTTAAGGGTTTGTACAGTAGATCGCAGGAGGGAGGGGGCACCGACTATGTTGGAACTTTGGGGCTAAAGGCACGCGCTCAATAAGGACCATGATGCTCGTGAATAGGAGGCATTTCCTTGACAGAGTTGAACATGGTTCTAATTAAACCCAGCAACCGCGAAGACAATCATCCAGTCATCCATTTAAAGAAAAACCCTTGACAAAACACAGTGGTAACAAAAATATCACCCGGGAAGACCACGAACTCTGATAAACTCACAACAATTTTACGTAGAACCATCGATTTTCCATTCAAAGCCAAAACCACACAGTTGCAACACTCAGGACAACACAAACCCATACAATTGAGCCAAAAACATTTCATAACCAGAGTGAAGTCTAGAATGGCCAAAAGAGACATACCTGTGAATCGAAAAAATTAATACGAGAAGCGGTTGAGCGGTTTCACCCTGCTGAGAATCCTGAGCATGAGCACAACAGCCAGATCAAACAATAGTTCGATGAGGGTGGCGGCCAACAGGAAGGGTAAAGGTGACGTGCAGTAAATGCATGTCGCCTCCACCCATATCACATTTACTCCATAGTACATGCCAATGAGCCTTCATTAACACCATTAATCAACCAATGCATCGAGAATATCAACTCATTAAACCATAGAATAATCCAAGTTCCACACTCAACCATTTTTGTCGTTACCTTGCCACATGCACCACCCATGCTATAATTCAAATGAATCACTTGACCACTATACAACAAAATCATCACCAATAGCACAACCACCAGAAAAAATTGCAAAGCCATTACTTCCATAAGCCACCAAGGTTTATAACATATGCATATCGGCTACTGATTGCATCAATCAATGCATAACCCATGTATTATCATTTGCCAAGAATGTGCCACCAAAACTTCCACGATATGCATGTCAAAATTAACATTTTTTTTAAATGCCATTTTCTTGTTAGTTAGGACTTAACCACTATCAACAAGTATTTCATTTATATAGTATCGAAGAGCTAGGTGTTTTCCCCCTTTTTTCTTAGATACAGTTTTTACTTTTCCTCAAAATGCCCTTCTGCAATTTTTACTAATATTTTTGTTGTACATGTGCAAGAAAAACAAATGTCATAAATGAATATCAGGTTGTAGTATCATGAAGGAACATCATCTCAAATATTAACTGATATCAATGACAACCATATTTTTAACAACCAAGTAAAACTTCGTAGCACATTATCATAAAATTGAAAATTATCAAAACTGATTTTCAAAAGTTCAAGGGGGTCCCACCTACTAGCATTATTTAGTATTATATAGTAATAGGCTTTAGCAACACTTTGCGGGCAAAATTACGTTGATGTTTTCAATCGTCAACAAACTGGCGACTCCACAGGGAAATTTGTTTTCAACAGATTGGAACTCAGAACTCATGGTTTCACGGATCAAGAATAGTAATCTCAAGAATAAGTTACTTGCATGATTATGCAACAGGGGGAAGTGAGCAGATTTAATGGAAAGATGACTGGGAATTTGGGAATAACTCATGAAAAGTGTTAAATATGAGGGGTTTTACCATTGTATGCATAATCATTTGACTGCATAAAGCTCTCAACTTGAAATGGGGAACTTAGAGATTTGATCTTAAGATCTCGATGGATGAAGAAATGGAAAGAAGAAGCGAGAAACAACCAACTCTTTATATGACAGCAGTGAAAAAAAATATAGCAATTTCCTAGGGTCCTTTAGAGATGACATCATAACAGTTGTGTAAGCTTGATTTTTATAGACTAACAATGATTGCAGGATTTTCATCGTGGAAAACATGATCCAACATCCTAATTCAAGCACTCTAAAAGATGATAAAGACCGAAAATCCAACATAAATAATAATGCAGAAATCAAAACAGCAGCAGTAAAGATAGAACCATTCAGAAAGCAGAAAATAAAATTCAACTCAGAAAGTAGAAATCAAAGTGCTATAAAGCAGAAAAGGAGCACAAAATTGGGAAGCAGATCTAAACTACTAGTATACATAAGAATATCGTTAGAAAAATATCTTCACGATGTCCCCTCGCAATATTTCAAACGAGGACTGCTAATGGTGTGGGAAAACCATTGTCTCTATAATTCCTTTAAAATTTCTGAGTTAGTGTCCAAGACAAAATTAATCCGGAAATGGCCTAACACTTGAAATCCCAATGTAGCTATCAGCCCTTTGACAGATACGATTAAATCAGAAAGATAAGCATGGAGACTGGCCAATTTATCGAAAGTTGTGTGTATAGGCATTCTCAAGGCGATACTTGTATCAAATAATCTAGAGGGCAGACAATTGTAAGACATAGTATCACGATTAGTAGTGAAAGTGGTTTTGTGTATATTTTCCCCTTCTACCTTGATTTTATCGTAACCAAACAAACCGTCAGGTAAGGGCTCTAAGTGTAACTCTACATTCTGTTGCAGAAAAAAATTTATGCTGAGAGGGGGGAAAGGATTTCTCATAATTGCTTACCTGAAAGTCCGAAGACTAATGTAGGTTCTAATATTATCAATGGTCTTCGAAGCGGGTTCCCATTTGGAAACCCATTTAGGGTGGGCTAAAAATAATATCTCAGTCCTTGAGCAATTCCTCAGCTCCCTACGAAAACTTGCTTTCAGTGCAGAGTTAACAAGTCTCCATTTTTGCCTAGTTGGTTTCATAGTATGTTAAATAAGACTTGGATCAAACCACAAAGATCCATATCAAACCAAGCAAAAACCTCTTGAAATCTACTGAGTAATTCAGTAGACTTTAATCTTTCCTTATCATAAATCTGGACATTTATTTTAACGTTCAATGAAGATCCAAGTGTCCTAATGTTCATGGAGATGGCTTCAACCACCTTCAGTTGTAGCTCCTCCTCTTCCTATTTATCTTTGTTTCCTACACCACTCAAGGAAAATGAACTCTCGAGAGGAGTCAAGCCTTTAGAAAATTCATTATTTTATACAGATATAGTTTCCTCAGGCTTGAGGGGTTCATTTTGAGTGACAGCACAACTACTTTCATTGTTAGGGATGGCCTTCCATGATTCTTCGTTTTCAGAAATGTATGAATGATGTAGAGATTGGCAAGCACAATAAAGCCAATGAGGCAAGAGATGTTGAGTAGGAGAGGCTACGAAGACAACTAATCGATCAACTATAGAATTCAACTCCTTCCTAACATGAGTGATGTTAAAAGAGAGGAGATTCGAGACAAGTGCCCAAACAGTTTGGGAATATTGTTTCATCAGTTGGTTGCTAGGAAAGCATGTCTTATGTATCAGGTTCAAAACAAGCTCAGAATTTCCGAAAATCGAAAGGTGACCACAACCAAGATTAAGGGCATTCTCAATGCCTAACAACAAAGCTTTGAATTCAACAACATTGTTTGAGCAAGCAAACTCCAACCTGTATGACAGATTATGAATCTTTCCTACAGGGGAAACCAAGATAATACCAACCCTGTTACCCTCATTTGAGAGTGAACCATCTAAGTGCATATGCCACAATTCATCCTCTAAATCAATTCCTTCCAGAGGAATATTATCCTCTTCAATGAATATGGAATACACTCATAGGTCTTCTTCAATATAGTTTACACTAGATTGCGGAACACTCTCTATGTAGGGTTAAATTCTTCCTTCTCTAAGGACTATGATATTCTTTCCATTCCGAGGAACGGATAAATGTGTCCTGTCGAGCAAGAGGTATCCACTTGTTAGGGCTTGCCAATCTCTCCCCAAGATAATTGAGTAATTGCTTACAGGCATATCGATCACGTGAATGTTGAGGGTTGTCCTTATCTCAAGATGAGCGCATAAAACCAAGGTTACATCCTTAATCTCACCTATGGTTGTTTGTTGTAGACTATTATAGGAGAGCATGCTTTTGGCCTTTTTGTTTGTACAAGACAAACCTAGTTCTTCCATAATAATCTTCGACATCACACTTGGGCATGAACTGCCATCAATGAGGCAACAATGGGCAATTGTATCCATGATCTTTACAGAAATAAAAAAGGAGGGGTTTTTTACAAGGTATCTAAAATTATGTACACCTACTTTATTTACATAATAATCCTCTTCATCTACCTCTTTGGAAAGATTGGCTACAACGAAATCTTTTCCTTCCATGAATTGTTTCACATGCATTTGTTGTTCAGGGACGACAACCATGTCTAAGAGGGTTGCATCTATTTTAATGTTGGCCAATTGATTCAGGATATTTTATTTGGAAGAGGGAGTGATTTTTTTACTCTCAGAAATTTTAGGAGCCTGGGGTGCAGCAACAGTTGAGGATGAACTTGGGCTAGAAGAACTGCGAGGAGGGTCAAATTTTCCTTTTGGGGAATAGGATTTGTTTCTAGTGTTGATGACCATGACATCTTCTGGCTCGGCAAAATCTAAGATAGCGATAGTGGCTTATGGTCTTTTACCAAAGATATTGTCTCTGGAACTCTTCCTTACCTCACATGTAGTATCTTCGTGGTGTTCCTCACAAAAGTTACACCACCAGACCTCTAAAAGGAGGGGTAGAAGAGGATGAAGCTCCAGGGGTGAGAGGGTTGACGGTACCTTTCCGCTCAAAAGCTATCATACGATTTTTCATATCTTGTACCAGTTGTAAGAGAGCAGACATATCTGTCTATCTAACTGATTATCCCTGGGGTATACCATTTCGTTCAATATGTTCCTCATACTCTGAGCAAGTGTGCAGAGAGCAACCAAGATTATCAATGGCCTTTTCTTCAATCATGTGATGGTAAGGAGAAGGAAATGCATTGTAGTAATGCATGAAGGAGGCTTGGTTCTGAGGGCGGATAAGTTCGGGGATTTGATTATACAACTTGGTGAATCGCAAGTTGAAAGACCTGATGGTCTCACCATCTTTGTAAGTGACGTTTTTATACTCCCTTAACTTCTCAACAGAGCTTTTGGATTGCCCATAAGTGCTTCATAACCAATAAATTAACTCCTCCCAAGTAGATAGGATCTTAGGAGGAAGGTCAAAAAGTCGGTCGCAACCTTTCCTTCCAAGGAATTGACGAAAAAGCGCATGCAAGTGTCATTGTCGTTAGCCCCTAAATTATGACAAGCATTTGAAAATGCCACTAGGTGTTCATTAGTACTGACAGTGTTATTTCCCAAAAACTTAGGCAAATGCTCTTTAAACTTCAAAAGCGGGCGAGTAGCAGGTGCTAGGTTAAGAGGAGAGGACACATGCCATGGTGTGGTCATGGCATCTTCTTCAAACTGAAAAAGGCCATAATTTTTAATGACTTTGGTGGGGTTTATAGTAGATTGAACAGGGATATGGTGGTTGTACAAGCTACTAATCACTGATGACGATGAATATTGGAAATATGGAGCACTTTCAGTGCCACCAGATCCACCACTAGATGCCATTGTGTGGATGATAGATGAGGGAAAGAAAGATGAGTTGGACGAATCAGATAAAGTTCTCCTTAGAGCACTTTGTTGGGCAGATAACAGAACGTTTCTCCTTCCTATTTCAGCAATAGGATTGATTTCAGGTGACAAGCCTCTTCTTCTTCTAGAAGCACAAGAATCTAAGGACATGAAAGAAAGGAAAAAACTAAAGAAACAAAAGGTTATTGCTAATTTCTGGGCTTCCTGCGTCTAGCTTCCAATTGTTCTTGGACACTAATATCTCTCTCAATTGCTGCCCAAGAACAGTTAAGCTCTGCACGGGTCCTAACAGTGTCTAAAATGGTATGAAACAGGTTCAAAGCAATGTTGGTCTGGTCTTGGAGACCGAGCTCAATATTGGGTTGCCTTGCAACAGGAACAGTCGTTAATAGCAAACAGTCCAAGAGTCAAAACAGAAAAAGAAAGATGTATTGATGAAAATTGAGTATAAACATTAACCGGAGAGATATCGAAGATCTCCCCAATATGGTTGCCAAATAAATGTTGAGGAAAAGATATGAATTGATCTTACTCAAGCATTTTCATACTTTACTTGGATAAAGTAAAGTAGACGGGAATATCACCCTATGTTTATAGCCAAGAAAAATGTATATCCTAACTCACAAGTATTAATTACAAGTGCGTAGGCTAGTCTTTTATCAACAAAAGCTTGTTGGAAATTCACTTTTTATGTATTTTTATGAACATATCAGTTGCTAAAATAAATGTAAGAACAAAAGTAAAGACACCAAGATGATACTCAAGATATATGAGACATAAATAAATCCTTTATTTCATTCCAATTCACCAAAGAGTCATTGTCTTTACAAAACTTCACACAGAAATCTTGGACCAAAGTCAAACTTAGAAATCCCCGATGGAACATACAAAAGGACCTCTGACAGAAAACCAAAATTGAACTCTAAAAGCTATATCATCTTGCCACAGATTGCTTCCCACTCGACTTTGCACAATAGCCTTTATCAGTCATGAAAATTAATTCATAAACAAACAAGTCTACACAGACTATCAAAGATAGATCAACACCTCTGAAGAACAAGTGTTTGAATGATTTGATTCGGCCCTGAATATTGTTGTCTACAATAAGACCCTGTTATCCAAAAGAGAATTAGGTTGTGATGAATATATGAATGAATGAAAACTAAACTATCTCAACATAAACTCAAAGAGAAAACCTTAGCATGCTTTGTGCTTCTATCTTCCTCTTGTTCCTCCCCTTAGTTTAGCTTTTAACAATTTAGAATTGGTTAGAGTAGTTGAACTAACTCATTAGTTAAGCTAACATAAGGCTTTAACTAACTTTAGTTAAGGAGGGGGGGGGGATTAATAATCATAATAGGTTCATAATTAAAAAATAGATAATAGGTGGGACCCCATTGTGACTCCTTTAGTGATAACAATCATCACATCATAACATAATCCATTTGTTAAGAAAACACACCCTTTGTGCCTCCCTTCAAAACATTTTTTCCTTTGACAATTTTAGCTCATAAACTTGAAAATATTTCAAACTAATACTCATATATCCAAAATAAAACATGTTGTCCAAAATCCATGGAGTCCACTGTCATAAAACAATAAATAACATAAAATTTAAAAACCATATTTTCCAGTCTGTGAAGCAACCCTTCCTTGGTTGTTGTTGTCACCTCTTGATTTCCATGAAATTTCCTTGATTTGGGCAGAGCCTTTAGGCTTTATCTCACTGAGCACGTGGGAACAATCATCCCTCAAATGCATCCATGAAGACACGGATTTGTCAGAGTCATCGGAGGGTGAGGAAGGGGAAGCAACAACTTTTCCTTTATCAAATGCATGGTGGGCTTCAATCAATCTCTTGTTGGCATGGGAGGATTGTACTGGTGAGTGGTTAGGGGCAGCTTGGGCAATGGGGTTCAAAGGTGGGGGAGCAGGCAAGGTTAAGTTTTCCCATCCATGGTGTTGGGAGACTGTCGGGTGAACAAATCTCCTGCCACCCACCATTTTCCGGGACTTTGGGCTGTAAAGAGACATGAGGAGGCACAGGTATACCGGGGCTTGAGGGGCTTGGAAGGGAGGCCTTTCAGGACTTGTTTGGACTATTCCCTGTCCAATCCAATTAAATAACCCAACATGGAACAATTGGCCAAGCTCTTCAGAATCAACATCAAAATGTATTGAGAACCTTGGCCTCCTTGGGCCTTGGTTCTAGTTAACTCTACCTTTGTTTCCTTGGCCATGGCTTCTCCGACTAAAAAAAACTCATCTTGCATATGTTAACAATTAGCAAATAGTGTTTTAAATAACCATGCATGACAACTCCTTAAAAATATGAAATAGATTTGGGTCACAATGTATCAGGCTCATGCAATCCAATCCATACAAATTGTTCTAATGTTAATCAATGAGCAGGGGGGTGGAAAAAATGTTCAGGGATACATGAGGGGTTTGTAATTAGAGAAAATATGATATAATGAAAGGGGAGAGATATGGTCATTGCTCAATGATAACAACAATAAATTGTAAGCAAACCAATAAACATCACTGCAATCCACACAGAATTTTTCCACTTCTATCCAATCTAACACAAAATTTTCCTTAGTTGTGATCAATATCAGAACAAGGGGTGAACAAAATGAATATGGGATATGTGAGGGGTTTATAATTAACGAAAAATGAGATAATGAGGGGGAAAAAATGTTTACTGTTCATGAGATTAATCAAGCAATCCATAACATATTTTACAAAAAACAAATGTGCATCGACCAACAATCATAGGACTGAGTAATAATTCATGTGTATTTGTTTAATTTCATTGTCCATTAATATCCAACACAGTGTCATTACAAAACATAAGTACTTCACACAATTTGTAAGAGGTTATGTTCCTTTTATTCATACATTCTGTATGTTATAATAGTCAACAACAACACTCAATATGTAACCAATAACATCCACCATTGCCATACATTTCCCCAATCCACGTCTATATTTGAAAGTAGTGTTTCCAAAAAATAATAATGAAGCCTCTACTTTTGTTAATAGGGCCAATCAAGATCGGTAATGATATTTGTTTCCATACATATATATGCAGTAGAAAGATCAAAATAATCATGACCTCACATGCCACACCTGAAAGGAAATTGACTATAACCAAAAGTCATCATTTAGACACAGGCTATGCAGGAGAAAATTTCTGAAACCATGTAACCATGCCATTGTAAAGCAAGTATATCAGTGCGACTTAAAACCGAATCAAACATCCCACACATCTGTCATCTACAGTGATCAACTTGCAAAAAGACAATGCACTTAGAATTCAGGGGGTATTATTGGGCATACAAAACAAGCCATCCATATTATATGTGGTTCACAACTGAGAGAATTTCACAGTGTAATAATTCCCATAACCACACAACAATATATGACCACGATATAACTCAAAAACCTCATTCTGAGCTATTTGTTAAGTCACCTGTGAGTGACCAGGTTGCACACATTCAAGTGTATTCTCCCAATGACAAAATATGTAGTGGAAATATCCAATCCAATCTTCTAATTCTAAAAAATAATCATCTACAGGATGCAACATGTTTGAACAACACCAAACCCCTGTGACCAATGCCAACCATTATCCAAACATCATAAGCACCACTCTAATGGTTGTATAATAACCAACAATTCAGCACCGTGGTAAGGGAAAACAGTCGACCAAACAAGCGTGATAACGATGTATACTCACGAACCAAAACGAAACGACAGAGGCCCTTTCATAACAAAAAAAAACTGATTTTTCACAACAGGTTTCTCCTGTGAACCTTTTAGAAATGAAATTTGTAATGCAGGGCTCACGCCATTTCCACAGAGGTATTGGCCAAAATCCATACTAACACGACTGCTATATGAATAATGGGTGAGCCCGCATTGGAAGTAACAGACCACAATAATCTTAGCATGCTCGACAGACTTCTTATGCAACTCCAGTCTGGAGGGTTTAATGGTTTTCACAGTAGCCATCGCAGGAGGGAGGGGGCACCGACTATGGTGGAACTTCGGGGCTAAAGGAACGCGCTCAAGGAGGACCACGATGCTTGTGAACATGAGGCATTTCCTTGACAGATTTGAACAGGGTTCTAATGAAACCCAGTAACGACGAAGACAATCATTCAATCAGCCTTTTAAAGAAAAACCCTTGACAAAACGCAGTGGTAACAAAACTATCACCCAGGAATACCACCAACTCTGATAACTCACAACAATTTTACGCAGAACCATCGATTTTCCATTCAAATATGAAACCACACAGTTGCAACACTTAGGAAAACACAAACCCATACAACTAAGCCAAAAACATTTCATAACTAGAGTGAAGTCAAGAATGGCCAAAAGAGACATACCTGTCAATCAAAAACCTTAAGACAAGAAGCGTTTGAGTGGTTTCACCCTGCTGAAAATCCGAAGTGTGAGCACAAAAGCCAGATCAAACAATAGTCCGATGAAATTACATGTCAACGAGCCTTCATTAACACCATTAATCAACCATTGCATTGAGAATATCAACTCATTAAACCATAGCATAATCCAAGTTCCACACTCAACCATTTGTGTCGTTACCTTACCACATGCACCACCCATGCTATAATTCAAATGAATCGCTTGACCACTATACAACAAAATCATCACCAATAGCTCAACCACCATAAAAAATTGCAAAGCCATTACTTCCATAAGCCACCAAGGTTTATAACATATGCATATCAGCTACTGATTGAATCAATCAATGCGTAACCCATGTATTATCACTTGCCAAGAATGTGCCACCAAAACTTCCACGATATGCATGTCAAAATAAACATTTTTTAAAATGCCATTTTCTTGTTAGTTAGGACTTAACCACTATCATCAAGTATTTCATTTATATAGTATCGCAGAGCTAGGTGTTTTTCCCCTTTTTTCTTAGATACGGTTTTTACTTTTCCTCAAAATGCCCTTATACAAATTTTACTAATATTTTTGTTGTACAGGTGCAAGAAGAACAAATGTCATAAATGAATAGTAGGTTGTAGTATCATGAAGGAATGAGATCTCAAAGCTTAACTGATATCAATGACAACCATATTTTCAACAACCAAGTAAAACTTTGTAGCACATCATCATAACATTGAAAATGATCAGACCTGCTTTTCAAAATTTCAAGGAGGTCCCACCTACTAGCATTAGTTAGTCTTGTATAATAATAGGCTTTAGCAACACTTTGCGGGGGAAATTATGTTGATGTTTTCAATCGTCAACAAGGTGGTTGTAGAAAACTCTTGCAACAACAACAAGTTTACTAGAAAGTTTGTCAGAGCTTGAGAGAATTGGAAGAGAGTTTTTGTTAATCAATTTCACCATGAGAGAGTTTTAAAATTAGTGCCTTTGAGGGATATGGAGTCTTTATATCATCTATAAAACATTACTTGAATATTGAACTAGTAAAAACTAAGAGGTAGGGATTAAACTCTAAGGTGCTAGCACATTAGGTCCTTAGGGTTTAAACCTTAAAGAGAAGGATTGCTAGAGTGCAAGCACTTTTGGGTTCTAGCAATCTTTTCTCCCTTCTTAATATTTCAGCTAGTCAAGAAATAAAGTGTCTAGGGATAAAATCCTAAATTTCTAGCACTTTAGGGATTTAGGATGCCAACCCTAGTAAGACACTTTCACCATTTTGAACAAGAATAACCTTGTGAGAGAAGAAAGCACTTATGATTCTCTCTTAGGGTTCTACCAAGCAAGATGTCTAGCAGAAAAAAGAAATATTCACCATGTAACATATCAACATAAAAATAAATTATAGAAAATTAACTTACTTTAGCCAATAAACCAAGAGACAAAGCCCTAATTGCAAAAATTCCTCCTCAAAATCAACAAAAGCATCCACGAAATGATCCTCCAAGTATAGTGCATGAAGTAGAAGAGCAAGAGATCCCAAAGAGGGTGAAAATTTCTAACTAGTTCTGAGAAAATGGTGAGAAAAAATGATGATGAAATGAAATGAGATGGTCCTCTATTTATATGAGGTCATCTCTACCAATTTTTCCACACAAAATTGTCAACAAAAAAGCAGAAGTGGGTCAACCCCTCCATTTTCCTCTACAATATGACAAAATGAAAAATACATAAAGTAAAACCCTAAAATGGGTGACATCGTTCCCTAGAAGGGTGGCGTAGGGATGAAAAATGAGACATCAATCCTCAAAGAAGACATCATTGGGCCTCCAAAGGCCATGTTTCATGCTCTCATTTGAAAATTTTCCATGCAGTATGTCTCCTCCTGTCAAACCACCTCTGGAACCACATCATCCATCAAACCCTAGCCTCCAAGATGATGTCAAGGGATAAAGGGCGATGTCCTAGGCCTCCAAAGGCCACATCAAAGCATAGAATGTGACATCATGTGTGGTTCATCATCCTAAGACTTCTTCATGAGGCCAGATGTCTTCAAAAGGTGCAGCACTCATCATTAACGATCTCCCACACGTGCCAAACTTGTATATATAGAGAGGTTAGCGCCTCACTTTATCAAACAACACACTTGCTCATTTCTAAGAGGCAAGCTGCAACTTACCAGTTAGAGAGAGCGAGAAGAGTGGTGCATCTTTTGGAGAGGACTATCTGTATTATTTTGAGTTATCTCTTGACATTGTATTGGCAATTTATGATAAGGAAGTTTTTGATGGGTTTTCTTCCTCTAGAGGGTTTCCCAGGATAAATGTTGTGTCTCTTGTGAATGTGTATTTCTCAGTGATCTTGTTCTTATGTTGCTCTTATCTATTGAAATGAAAAGAACTATAATAATGGCATAAACATTAACATGGTATCAAAGCCAACCTGAAGGAAGCATATTTCGCAAGAGAAAAATGTCACTGTTGCAGTACCTGCAAATTAGGGTTTTTCAAAAGTGAAGCTTTTCAGCTCCAAAACTACCTAGAAAGTTGTGCCCTCCCCCAAGGATCATTTTTGTACCTAGAGCGCACCTTTTCAGTGGCTGGATCTCCCAGAAAGTGAAACCCTAGTTTTACAAAAGTACCAAAAGTACCAGAAAACCAGTACCAGAAGTACCAGAAGCACTAGTCTAGAAATCCACAGATCAGATTTGAAGGGGCAAAAATTGGATTTCCTCAGATCCAAGTACACCAGGATACTCGCCTCAACCAAGTGCACCTCCTGGTAAGGTCAAAACTTGATTTTAAGCATTTTCATTTTTGGTCATTTTTCATAGCCTCAAATACAAGATGTCTGCAAGCACAAAGCTTGTTGAGAAACTAGAAGGCATAGAGACCTTCCGTGCCTGGAAGTATAGGATTGGTCTGATCCTTGCAGAGAATGACCTAGCAAGATTCATCAAAGAAGAAGTGGCGGAACCTGAAGATACCGTAGAGAAAGCAAAGCATCATAAGGACTCAATCAGGGCTCAAAGAATCATTGGAGATTCAATCAAAGACCACCTGATCCCATATGTATCATCCAAGAAAACTTTAAAAGACATGTTTGACTCTCTAAGAAAACTATACGAAGGAAAGAACATCAACCGAAAGATGAACCTAAGATGTCAATTGAAGAATACCAAGATGCAGAAAGGAGAAATGATTCAAGAATATTTCTCCCGAATCTCAGAAATTAAAGAACAGGTAAAAGAGATTGGAGACACCATAGATGAAGACAAATTCTTAATGACGGCCCTAAATGGTCTCACAAGACCTTGGGATGCTTTCATCCAGACGATATGTGCCAGAAAGGAGAAGCTACAATTTGAGAGCCTATGGGAAGAATGCATCCAATAAGAGACAAGGGTAGTTAACCATGAAGCACTGCTAGAAAGGGATGATGATCAAGCCCTGACTACTCATACAAAAGGAGGAAGGAAGAAACCCTACTTCAAAAGGGAAACTCATAGAGAGCCTCAACCATCAAACAAATTCAACAACAAAGAATCTCATCCAAGAAATTTTCAGAAGAAAGGACAACACAAGGGAAGAGATCTCTCATCCATACAATGCTATCATGGTGATAAGATGGGACACAAGGCGAATTCTTGTCCAGTCAGAAGAGAAGAATACAAGAGGAAACACAAGAGGCAACATGCCCACATAGTCGAAGATAAAGAACCACCTATGAAGATGATTAAGGACCATGTCTTGATCTCATCCCTCTCAGGATCCGTATCACCTGGAGAGGACACATGGCTCATTGATAGCGATGCATCAAAACACATGACGGGTAAGAAAAGTACTCTCTCTTGTATTTCGGAAAAGAAGTTTTCTCAGAAAGTGACACTTGGATATGATTACCAATATCCCATCAAGGGAGTGGGAGAATCAAACTACAAGCTAGATTCAGAAAACTCAATAACAATGAAGGACGTACTCTATGTACCGGGCTTAAAGAAGAACTTACTCTCCATATCAGCTTTAGATAAGAAAGGC